>QNGE01010203.1:0-10790 GCA_008508345.1 Paragonimus westermani
GTCATTGCGCAAGACATCTTACATGCTACTATTCGCTTTTTTCTTATTTATCGATGGGAACCATTGTTTCAAACCTCTACGTAATCAAAATTATTAAGGTTATTGTGATGACGAGTTGACGGACGCTGTTTACACACGGAGGAGTGGTTATACTGCAGTCACTGGAAGCCATGACTGCTGTCAAAATTGCTGTTGCTAACCCCTCTATGCGGATGCTGTCAGTTTGACTACAAATTTCAATTTGCAAAGGCGTACTTTTTGGACATGCCCCTTCGATCGTCAGCATGACAATCTTGTGTGAATCTTAGCAATATTGCGCCAGAAAATTCATGCAGGATGGCAAAAATCTATCGTGCACAAACAATACAACCTTCCGGTGGCAGGCTACGGGTGTAAATCACGTTGACAGGAAGGGTATCATTGTGCTTCAAGTAGACATATCAAGATACTGGATTAGCACAGTGCTGACGCACTTGCGATCCACAAACTGGTCTAACACCTTCTTGGTTAGGAGTATTTGGTCAGCCGATGGGTATCTTCACAGAGACCTGATACTTGGGTCGTGTCAATTAGGTCGAAATTTACGAGGTTTTGTGTAGCCCTGTAGTTCTGTCAAGTACAATACAGAGCTCCTGAGTAGTACGCCGTGAATAGAAATTAATGGCGCGTATGCTGGAAATAATACCAACCTCCCATGAGTGAAAGAAGGGAGGCATTCAGTGGCACTCGAAAACAAATGGTTATCCAAACTGTCTCTAAAAAAGTCTGGCACTGCACGACTAACATCACATTAGACGTTCTTAGAGTTTTCGGGGACGTGACTGAGATTTTTGAAGGCAAGTTTTGCCACAGGAAATTGATGACCCTGCAAATGCTGGTGAACTTCTTGGAGAAAGTGCGGCATGATTCATCAAGAAGGGGAGCTGCGGAGCTGAAATGAACGACTGCAAAGAAGACGGTGATGGTTGAATTAGAAAGGACGGCTGAACGTCAGGAAGCAAAGGAGTGATCCACGGCTCGAATCAGGTATACTGGGTAGGGTGCTATCGATACTGAACAAGGATTCAGAGAGAGTTGTTGGAGCAGAAGTATGTACATAATTTCCAATGGTCGTTCATAACCGATAATGTAGTTATTGCCACCTGACTAACGAATATTGACGAGCACGCGTAAGTTGCTCAATGTGTGGAGCTAGGTCTTAGTCTTGGTAGATGTTGAGAAATGTGTCAACACGGAAACTTCGAAAAGGCTCTGGAATACAGTCATGCAACTATAACTGGGAGCTAAGAGCACCATCAAAACCAGGACAGCAAACATCTAGTGGTCCTCCGGCTGAGGAAAAACGGGGTTTTGAAAAAATCTTCAAAAATCGAATGAAGTAACACAGTGATGCCAGTATTGTCGGTTAACGATAGTTTCAAAAAACTGGAAAGTCATATTGTTCTGGTTGTTGAATTTGTATTCCGGATGTTGGGAAGCGGCAGTAAGATTCACATAGCGCGAGAAAAAACCAATCAGGTTATGCAAAAACGGCTTCATCCTGAGTGCATGACGTTTGGTCTGTTTGGTGTATCATCTGCAGTTCCACAATTCATAACCTTAACGCTGAAATGACGGGAAGTGTCAGCATATAAAAGTGATATTGTGATGTACGGAATCCATGCATACCGGTCGCTCAGGCGCTGAATTTACACGGATTCAAAACGCCGGGTTCCGTATTAGTGCCGGTAAGCAACAAATCTGGCGGCCTTCGATGTCTTCACTGGGCACAAACTGTGGCAGGGCGAAACAGGCCTGGACCAGAGAGAACGCCGATTCGAAAGATCATGGTTTCAAATTCTAAGTGGTTCTTCAGACGACGGTAACCGACTCGTAGAAGAAAGCTTATTGAGGTGGACAAGAAACCTGAATAAATCGATGATGCCTAGAAGGCTAAGAAACAGGGGTCAACTGATATGATACTGCCAAATTATGGCAACAAGTGCGAGTGACCGAGAGAGTAGATTGGTGCTGAAATAAAAAGATGGAATCTTCAAATAAGCCAGCAGAATCATGATTCTTTTACAGCAGTGGCATACAGTCTTTAGGAAGGAAGTACTAATCATCGTCTGCACATTGGATAAGCAGAGGCCCTACTGACTAGGCAAACGGGTACACGTAGATGCAGACCATAAATCTTTAGAAGGAATCAAGACGACAGAGAACTTTAGGGGGAAACTTGCCTGATGAGCGAATATTATGTTAAAACCGAGACTGCGCTTGGGGTTAACATTTTCGTCGTGAACCTTCTCCCAGGACTAAAGGAGGAAAAAGCGTGCTTCGAAATGACGTTTATAGTAAAAAAAAGCTTAACTGAAAATAAGTCCACTAGCACTCCCGACTTCAAAACGTCAAAATAAGATCTTCCAGAAGAGGATGGGCATTAGACAAAAAATAGGATGCCGGCCTAAAAGTAACACATCTTAAATAAGAGGACTGTATAATATTTGTATGAAATGGCTCTCCAAGGTCAAAATCAGATCAAACATTAATATCAGTCGAAATACGCTCTATAGTGGTTATAGCTAAGTCTATAGCTTAAGGTAGAAATCACTCGTGTAGAAATTGCTTGGATATATTTTACCTACACCCGATGGCTAATGGAAGGATTTTCCAAGGACCTAAGTTGGGCTGAGCTGGCTTGGCTTTTCGAACAAGTTGATCCTAGAAGCGTTGCAGTAGATGGTATAAACGGTGAGGGAATTTTCCTGTAGAGGCGTGATTATGGGAGATTTCACATATTGTTCTCTTTGAGACAACTAAGACAGAACCCCACTGCAAACTGTCACGGAAAGGAGTATATCAGCTGTGCAAAAATGCACCAAATATGAAAAAAGAGCCTACTGATGGAGAACGACGAGTGTTATTATAGCTTGTATACTAAACTGCTGGCAACATCAATTCCTGAGATATAACAGACGTTAGGCCCAGCAATACACTGAACCAATGTAAGTCTCCGTAAACGAGAGACACCAAAGTCGATGGATGAGTGCATTTCCAAACTAGAGTACATGTACAACAATGAAACACGTCGTGAGCAATCATTGCATGACAAAACAAAGTACAGACGTCCTTTAGAGACGAAGAACTTCGAGTGTGCGTGCAGTAACTTGAAAGTTAACCCAAACCACATTCATCTTTCTCGATAACGTCGCCACGATGATTAAAGCAGGCGAGCAACCAAGCATCAGCACGCTACAAACGTAAACAAAGGTAATTTCACAGATTTCCCAGGCCAGCATGAGTTTCCTTAAGGCAACTGGATAGAGACTGCGCCCAAATTCAGTCCAAATAAATTTTAAACCAAGGATTTGTCAATAATAGACTGCATACACCCAATCGCACATTAACCACATACTCATGTAAATATAGTGTACATCGCAGTGGTGATGTTCATGCATTTTGAGTTCATGTTTACTTATTCGGACCTTCCAATTTGCTCATGCGTTGTAGCCTAAGAAGAAATGCCACATTATTCTCCTGTTTGGTGCACCTTCGTATTATGAGGAACACAGAGGTGTGAATTGTGTTGGCCTGGCAGCCGAACTGAAAAACTATTTGATAAAAGTGTTGGAGTTCTGAATACTTCTACTTTCCCTAAGAATGTCTTCCTCTTTCTCCTACCTACTTTAGTTACGCCATTTCTTTTCAACAGCGAGCTGATTGTCGTGTCTTGATTTGGCATAAACAACATTGCGTAACAGGTCCTTGACCATCTCAGGTTTACTCGCAACTCCAACAGCCGGGGGACAATCTGTGATGGCTTAGGACAGCTATTCCGGTTGTCGGAGAAAAATCCTGCTTGAACGCGCTACGCTCATATGACCGCAACAGAAACTTTCTGACAGTAAACCAAGGAGTAGCCCACTAAGTTTAAGTAGAATAATCACAAGACAAACTTATTTCGCACATTCTCGTCAGCTGTAAACGTGTCAGTAGCATGAAAATAAGACAAGGCTTAAATGAAACGGTTGAAAGTGCAAATAGGCTGGATTGTGATTGATACTCACGGTTAATCCCACGGCAGGCAAAGATTGACAGTCAGTTGTTTTTGTGCGCACAGAACCGGCTGCCGATTGCTGATCGACAATACTTCGACATACTGGAGTTGGGAGCGTTCGTCAGGACCTTAAACGAGGACGATATATTGAAGCTGTGATCTGTGGTCGATAAGTGCTTTGTAATGGATAAAGCGGCGTTTTTCTCTCGCTGAGTGTTACTGACTAGCGAGTGAGTCAATGCAGTTCCCAACCACTTTGAAATGTGTTCCTTGGTCATGGTTCCAAGAAATCGTTCTGTTCTAATGCAAGTGCTTCCGTTACCTCAGAGAAATCGATAGATACAACGACTGAGAAAAAATAGTGCGTTTCCATGTGACTGATGGTGGAGGTAACCTAATTGGTTTGCTGCATAATACACATGTTTCGATGCGGTATTGGCAGTCGTTCTAAACGTGTTCAACACATTCGAAAGGGAATTTGATGTAAACAACTCCTTTGGGTTTCTCCAAAGTTGCATTTTCTACAGAAGTAAATTCATCCCATTTCCGGACAAAACGTTCTGGGAAATTGTTACCACTAAGCGTTTCATGTAACACCATTTGCTCAGCTTGTAGTCTGTTCTGGAAGTATATTCTTAACGCTCTACAAAACAGTGTACGTACCGGTAACCTTTTGTACGCATTTTTTATATGTACTAAGTTCGAATTGATAATATAAAAAAGAAAAATGTTCACACCTACGCTGGTCCCGTAGAATTACTGATTTTGAAAACCTGGCTGTTACAACTATAAAGGCATTCTAATGAACAATGATGATGTAACCTTCTGAGATTTTTTGAATGTTTGACGTTGACTGTAAATTAAACATAATTCCTGTTGCAAACGAGCGCAAAGTCGAATCAACCAAGGAATTAAATAAACCAATACCCTAACAATGATTCTGGAAGTTTGCGTGTGTCGGTGTCAGACTTTATAGTAACTTTTCTGATGGCAAACAATACTTTGTTTAGTGACTGCCTGTGCCGCTTCAATTTTTCAACTACCTTACTTAGAGTAAAACTAAAGTCAACTGGAAGGAATTCCCTCTGGGGTATGCATCACAAACCTATCGCGGGTGTAGAGTTCAGACGGGCTATGGCCGATCAATTACGAACAACGCAACGAGTATACGAGAAATATATTGTCGACCCGTAAAATCGAGGAGAGCGAGCGAAGAGCGAGATGAAACGTCACGCGAGCAGGCACCGGAGCAGAAACGTTCGAGTGCGCGGGTGGTCTGTCGGTAACCATATTCGTTCAAACAAAAGTTTAAACGCATACAAAATGTGGTGGAAGGGAGAGAGTACAAATGCTAACTGTAACTTCAACGTAGTTAGCCATAAACAAATAGGGTCGCTACACGGACTCATACACTTGCAGATCGTCCACACACTTCTGTAGAAGTCTCGAAACGATACTTAAAGTCCGTCAGCAAAATGAGACGGAGAAATGACAATTTGGTACATCGTCATAAAGGACTAATGAATTTGCAACACATAAGATTTCAGATTGTTGGAGGTGGCTAGAACGGCACGAACGATAGGCTAATGAACGAAGGTAGGTAAAGTCGTTGGTGATCGTCCAGAACACTTGAGTGCATCGATTGGAAAGCGTCGTCAGACTAGTAGTAGGGGTGAGAGATGGAAAAGGGAGAAACGATCGACAGTATGTGGTCATAAAACAGTGGGATACTTTCTGTTCCCGAACGAGATAGTTGCAATACGTTGTCGATCTGAGAAGTTCTTGAACGTGAAACTGTCGAACTGCGCTTTTTGAGGGCGTGTCCGGAAGCTGGATGACAAGATTTTACCTGGACATTCTGAGCGGGAAATCCCACTATCAAACCTTTTCTGGGTATGAAGATGATTTTTCAAAATCTTGAAAATTTCTAAAACTTTCTGAACACTGTAGAAGCTCGAGAATTAGCAGATGTCCAATTCAGAATAAAGGGCGAAACGACAGAATCATCAGATCATGGAGACTAGTAGTCCAAACCCAAGAAGAGTTCAGACCCTATGAAAGCAATCGTGGGTGATACTGGTTTCACGGGTCTAGCGCACACAGTTAAGAGGACTGAGTAGACAAAACGAGCACATGGTAGTAAATCAACAAAGTGGTGCGATTTCTGTAAAAGTAAACCTAAAGGAGTCAGTGATCTGGGTGACGACAGTGAGTCGACCAAATATGATTCGCCAGCAAGTGGCAAAGGATCCCAAGGGACCCCCGTTCAATATTTGACGAGATTAGTGCGTAGCGTGACGAATGTCTAGCAGGCGGCACTGAAGAACGCACTGTACGGAATAAATCATGTGGCTGAGATTGGCACACACTGGAGTCGCCACAAAAGCTTGTAAAGAATCATGCTCAGACGGAGCCGTATAATTCAAACAGAGAGAGACTTACGATAAATGAGTCAATATTATGGGAGAGCGCCGCCAGGATGCTTCCACCAACGAAGAAGAGAAAGATCGTTATGAAGACAAAGGAATACGAATAAAAATTTTCGTAAGCAAAATGCAATGCAATCTCCACTGATTTGGGGGCTGTGTTGGCGTGAGCCGGGACTATGCTTAAGAAAAAGGTTCGCTTATCAACAGTCAACCATGTGGAACTGACAGATGGGTTGAACATTCTGAGAGAAATTGCAGCTAATATTAACCACACCAGAGAGACGGTGGAATCTCAACGCCCAAATACTGCGTTTCAGATGGCCCTACATCGGAAGCAGTAACGGTAATGGAGGTTAGTTTGTTGCGGAATAATGTGGCTTCTGTATTAGGTATTCTCATTCCCTCATTAATGGAAGACCGTGTTTAGAAGTGCGTACCGTAACTGGCACAAATTTTTCAAGCGGATTGACAAACTGAAGAGATACCTCACGATCTGTGCTTAATAACGGTCATCCCGTTAACAAAATGAAGTCAAAAGTTTGTGCGACAAACACATCTATTTCCCCGGGACGGTTCGCCAGTCTCATTCTATCACGGATGACTGAACCCACAGAAGGCCAAAAAAGTGAAGCACAGGCTGGATTCCCCCCGGGTGAGACATTGACCAAATACTAACAAAACCTGAGATAAGGCATCGGTATTCTCATAACCAGACGACAGTCGTGGTCATATTAAACCTCGAGACTAACCTCGATTGAACCACCCACGAGGAAAAAGGTTTAAAGCCCTAGCAACTTTAACAGAAGTACACAAAAAACGGCAGATCTCTAAAATGTTCTCATGCCTCAGTCATCATCGCCTAGCTTCAAACGCATGACGAGAACCCTCAACTTAACAGCTCACATAAATGTACATCTTGTTAAGAACATAGTTTCAATGAATAATTTTAACCAGAAGTCACAATAACAAAATGCTCGAGTGGCCATGACAAAATCTGGAAAAAAGCGCAGGCGTAGAAAATTGTGTTAACCTCAACAGACGAGACGGATAAATACAAAAATGATAGAAAAATTCCCATAAAGATTTCACATCTACAAACCGATACACGTGACCCATGAAACAATTATGGTTGGCAGTTACATGTGAACAGAAAATGCGTAAATGCGGGCATCTCTGATGACAACTAGCTTCAAGAGTTGACCAAACGTCTGCACCAATCTCCGGCAGTTATGTGGTGAAACCGTGTGAATATAGGCAAAACAGGATACAAACACGTGATGCAGCTACGACACGCGATTCGTCGATCCAACTGGTAAACATTATCTCTTAGTAATCGACTATGGATCATTCTCTAACTCAGATGTATTCTTATAAAATCGAGTTGAATCGAAAATTAAGCTGTTAAGACTGCAAAAAATCTATGTAAGCATTCAGGCTCAGTTAACACACAGACAGAAATGAAAAGTGCCGACACGTCTATGCGATGGAAATATCAAGCGAAAACATCCTTAACTGATGCAAAATGAAGACCACTTATGCATCTGAACAAGGTGATCGCAATCCCTAATATACACATTCATGATTGCGAGAAACCCCAGCTGATAAAACAACAAGGTTTATTTTGCGTCATCGACTAGCGAAAACAACCCGGATGTGATTGTATTCAAAGATCCAAATTAAACAGCAGGAGCTCAGTGCTCCTAATAGCTGATCTCTTAGGGTAGGCCAAGGTCATGAATGACCCATTTGGTAAATCGAGGTTCCGACCTATGTAACCCAACTAAACGGAGGCGGCTAATGGTCAAATGTCATTTGCTCATTGATTTATTGTCCAGCTGCCACAACCAACACACCACTAGGAACCACGAACCAAGATACAGGGTTGAGCATTAGAAGTAAACTATTTCATCGCATTCATCGGAAAAGTAGTTGTTATTATTATCTTCACCAGTTTCGACACGAGTTTTGATAGTGGAGTTTCCGGCAACATCGACTCTAGCACGTTTCAACCAATAGATGAGAGAAAAACACGGCCGATCGACAAGAGTTCAAGATGGCATATTAAGCAGAGTTGAAAACAAGCATTCACTGATGATAATCAATAAACTGACAGTGATCAGATAACTCAGTAACAGAAATGTCGACTAACAGTCATACTGCCCCGGGTTCGGGTCCAGGTGACCGCAACTGGTTTGGACAATCTGACGTATGCAGCCCATCGTGACCTAGTATGAAGCGGGGAAGCCAACACCCATCGGTGGCATGTAAGCTGACATCTGTGCCTATCCGCATCTCAGAAAACTCAACTAGAGTCAAGAAACGCAAGCGAACTTTCAATAAATGATAATTCTGACAACCCAACCTCGCTGTGGATTACCTGACAGGTTTGCGTATGAATCTTTACTATGATCGGAAGGAAGAGATATGGCCTTACAACTGACGGTGAGGCGACGAAGAACGAAAAGCCCTAAAGTAACCGTATCACCCAGAGTTGAAGGTCTCAACATATACAGTAAATTGGTCACAAGTCAGGCCACCAAAACTCTAACAAGAGTACTTGAGCGACACACATGCCAACTCGCCATAATCGATAACACTACGAGGCCAAATACAAAAAACAAGTTCGAAATGACCAACCGTACTAGGTACATAAAGGCCGAACAAGGCTCGTAGGAGCAGCTGATATTAGCATATAACTCAGGCGTACGGAATCGACAAAGCCTAAACGTGACGGATATTGGCGGATATTGAGAAATAAAACGGGTCCTATAGCCCAAAACCGTGAAGACGAGGATAAGATGATGAGACAGCACAACTGATCACCCTCACCTAGTAACCACATACGGAGTCATTGTGAAACTGTTTCCGGTCGTACGAGCAAGACCGAAGTCGAGTATTTTCAGGGTGCAATCATCTCGAACGGCAATATTGCTCGGTTTCAAATCACGATGGATGATTCCAGCCGCATGCAGATGTTTCACTCCGCATAGAACCTGATACAGCAGATAGGACATCCGTTCGTGATCCAAGTCCATGTGGATAACCTGGAGGATATGATATAAAAGTCAAGCTTCCAATAGTGGCAGTGTGGCGGCGTTAGCAGAAACGGGCGCGATGTGTTGGAAAAAAGAACTACAACTGATAAAAACGAGTCGAGTCAATTACCTATCAGACAAATCAGTTAATTCCACGCAATCGTGGACCGTAAGAGTGCAGTTGTCTAATGCACAGAAGCATCACTGCACTTGACTAATGCCAACCCGACCCTGAGTTCATCTCAAAGAAATAACAGTGAGCTGGTGGAAACTGGTGACCATAATGGTAATAATAATAATAAGTTCCTGTTGGCCAAACCAAAGCTGTTTATCTCAGGGATAGTGGTATGTAACCCCATCTTTTATTCGCAAATAATGCGGCAGGCACTCATAAAAATAACAGTATAATAAAGAATGGACTATGGGAGCATTTCCTATCTGAGAAATGATGAGATAAAAATAACCATTGTGAATTCCAAAAGTACCATGGTTACACATGTCTAGGAACAGCTTGAAATAAACACGCTAAATAATTTCAGGAACAAATGCCTGAGTTAGTAGTAAACACCGGTGCGTGTGATGAATATCTCTTTAAAATGCCATGTGTTTGTCTGGTCGCATTAAGTGAACAGACATGATCAAAAAAATGTTTTCAAATTGACACACCATTGAATCTTAAAAAGCAGGAAGACCACCGTACGAAATGATGATAAACACTGTATACCATTCAGTCAAAATTTGGCGAGTTTCCAAAAACAGTTTGCAACCCAATAGACATAAAAGTAGGAACAAACTCGAATACATCACATCAATGTAGAAACCAAGGATTAAGAAGAAAAACTGCCGGAAAGAAAACACGTAGCATGAAAAATGTACCTGGCCTAGGTTGGCGTCCATGAGTTCCATAACCAAATACACGTCTTGGAAGTCTTCCAAAGTCTCTTGCGGACTGAACGCGTTTAATAGAGAAATAATCTACAGATAGTAGAAAGAAGAGACGTCAAGAAAACTTCAATGGTGATGAAAGTTGGAAAGCAACGCTTAAAGTTTAGCCACTTAAAAAAATAGAAGTAACTGTCAACTGCGATCAGTGGTGGTGAGAATGAGCGATGCTCCGGGATACCACATAAAATTCAAGTTAAATTTTCGGATAACACGCCAGACTGTATATGAAGGTAATGACAGTGTGCACCCTACATAAGCCAGCTCAACCAGAAACATGAGCATCCGACGTAGCCGAGACTCGAGCACAATGCAACATGACAAATAAACTTAAGGTGGTGGATT
>QNGE01010205.1:0-10789 GCA_008508345.1 Paragonimus westermani
TTCATGTTCTATCTGCTTTTTTCAAACTGCTCGAGGGAACCAGTGGTTTCAAATCAGATATTTTTTCTTGCCAAATATTGGCCCATATCTCTCTTCCATACCATAATCACTCTCGGATACTTTTGGAACATAAATTTTTATCGGTTTTATTTGAATGATTGCGAGATTTGCGGAGATCACTAAACCTCATCGTGCGTCTGCTTACAACTGAAACTTGCTATGCGCCTTTGTTTGGAAATCTCAACCCGGAGTTCCTCCGAAACGGTAATGAATAACACCAACAACGGAACTACTATTCATATTAAAGGGAGAACGATATGGTGCATACCTGCACGGACCAGTTACTGGGATTCAGAGTTGTATTTCAACGTCTCACTTTGTTGCGTGCATCTGGAAAATTTTGTCACATTTAATGTCCCACATGGAACATGAAAAGAGGCAAAGGACGCAAACTCTACTACTGCTGCACCTAATCAGAAATTTCTGATTCTCTGTCTAGGAATGCTTTTGTCGGCAACGTAGGGTGGATAAATGAACCGGGATTATGAAGCATCAAGACACGGCAGATAACCAATATTTGGTTCATATACGATTGATTACCAAAGTAGTGTTAAGCCTACCACCACCTACTTCCAGACACGCATCGATGGTTTCTCAAGAGTCAATTCATCAAATATGTGGATCTAATCGAGGCAGGTCGAGAGTTGTATACTGGTAGTTGCAGAACCTATTGAAATTCGTTTACACTCACCTTCACTGGGCGCCCAGAAACTGCTAGTCAGAACACTGAACTTGAGGATATCCGCTAGTACGGGTCCCAGTGAGCTGCTTATTGCAACTCCGTCAAACCCCCATGAAATGTTTCACCAAACAAGAACTGTACGTTGAATATACACAGAGGGAGGGATTCGCGAAACTCGTCCGGAGGGAGCCTGAGGTGCAGATTCCCAGAAAGTACCCATTCACGAAACATATCTCTCCCTTTATTCACTTAATATTATTCAACAGAGGCTGCACATCGAAGGACGGCAAAACCTAGTGTTTCATACTGACGTACCTGGATTCATACCCACAAATCGAAATATAACCACAGTTCATGAGGTTTAGGTTTCGTCGTACGGATAGGAGAGTTCTCATAAGCCACCGAGCAAGTCCGCGATAGGGTACGTCCACCATTGGAAAAACATGTATGGGCAGAATTCCCTATATGTATTAATTCAGCAGAACATGAATGCTCTCGTTGCGGCTGTGAGTAAGCGAATGACTGAAGCTCAGAATGGATGAAAATGAAACAAGAGTAAGCAAAAAGCTTTAACAAAACGCGCTCCGAAGAAACTGGTATGAATAAACAAATGCTTCAGTTCGCTGCAGTGTGTAGTGCCCATGACCACGGCCAGATTTGTAAGGAAGTTAAAGGAAATTTACGAAACACTTGAAAACTGATGATTTACCATGCCGTTTATCAGCCATTCATAGGTAGCATGACAGCATACCGAATGTAAGTTGACTAGCTTTGAAGAAAAAGACAAGGGAAGAGACGATCAAGAGTGTAGCTGAACATCACCAATGTGAAGTAGCTTGTCATTCAATTTCGTCTGTTTCCAGACTTTGCAATTAGGCCCTGATAGGGCTGAATGCACTAATTTACTGCTCATGCTAGCTAACTTAGGTTGTGGCAAGGCTGCAGTACATCCCCATCAACAAGTCTCGCACACGATGAAATCGGTCTGAATTACTCAAAAATGATCGCGGGGATAATTCGATCTGGTCCACAGCTAGTCTGTAAGGAACGTAACGTGACTGACTATATTCCTACGATAANAATAGTGAACAGATATGACTCAGTTTTTTTCTGCTCACACTGGATCACACTGCGCTGCCCCGTGGTCAAGGTTGAATCGGATGAGTGTTTTCGCATTGCACTGCATGGACACACGTGAGAGGAAACATGTGATGATTGTTGTACTGAATGTGGATTAAGCGTTCACCATGAAATCTGGCTTACCCGGTCATAGTGATAGTTCGAAACGAACATACACGTGTAAATGGCTTATTTTGAAGAATTTGTTCAGATTTGCAATTTCGTTGCACCACGACAAACAAAAATATCAAGCTTCCAAAATGGTGTGCTCAATCTCTTCTCGGTCTGGTTTAGAAGACTCAACTAACATGTGCGAACTGTGTGAGACGATTCCGAAAATAAAGCAATGAAGTAATTAACTAAGGTGGACCCAACAGCTAACTTCCACACAATAGTAATGACGCGTGAACCAAACGAATCAGGTATTCACCTCACGAGCAGAGTTGCATGTAAGTTTGCCACTAACGTATTGAAACAACCGCAATGAGAAGTGGGTTCAGTGTGAAACACCACAACTCTTAAATTAAGTTACATAATCGAATGGTCACGGGAATTTCGAGAAGATCAGCGTACGCCGCAACGTCACAAAACTGTGAAGGATTTCATAATGCTCATGGCTCACGTAAAACGTCTGTATAACGTTGGCTGTCAGATCATAGATGGTGCGGTGAACCTACGACCATGGTATTTGGTACTCCACTTAGCAGATGGAATAACAATCTGCGACGCAACAACAAACACCTCATGTGAAATCTGCGCCCTGATGTCTCATTCGCCATGTTCCAGTCAGGGATGCACAAATGATTACCTTATCTGTGTTCATTTGAAACTCAACTCAGTTCCCACCACTGGTCAACTGTGGTATCACAAAATGACGGCTTTCCAAATGACCCTCGAACAAAGGGCTGGAAGTCAAGCATACACGCAGCTACCTTCGCGAATATGAAACTATCAACCTGGGTTCTACTCTGCAACCTAAAACAAGATAAGGACGTAAACTTCGTTTGCTAGATTTTGAATGCTAACACTCTGTCCATAAGTAGGAAGTGCACGTGTTTTGATGAAAGCAATTTTTTGGCGTTTGTGGCGAATGCGCAAAGCTTCGTCTGACAATCCTTGTCTATGTACAATCCCTAGATGATTTATGTTTCGGTCATTGCTTTTTACGAACTCATTTATTGCGGAGCAACGAAGGTTTCACTCTTCAGGTTTCGGAGTGAATGCGGCTGTTACTACGCATAATGTCTCTCAACTGGTTTCCGAAGAACAGCAGAAACGAATCAAATCAAGAGATCTCGCACGACTTGAGCGGTGGGCCTGGTTTACGATTCTCTGTTCCAAGGTATTTGGTCCAACCGTGACCTCTCGTGTTTTGTCAAATTTACGTATGTCCATTTTGTCGTAGGCTTGTGCGACCAACTTGCATGAGATGCACATCTTCCAGGTACCACAGAACGCAATCAGGGAACAGTTTCCAGATCATCCGATCCACAACACTATACTGAGGTTAATGTCTCCGTGAGGTTCATCACCAACTGGTCATTATTACCCGCCTGGGTTGATTCCCATTTCAGTTTCTCGTCATCCAATTTGCACATGATGATAGTTCGCACTGAACATCTGTGTGCGGACGGCTTATTTTCGAAGAATTTGTTCAGACACATGCACACCAACAACGTGCTCGTCACCTGGTGTCACAGTCTTCTGGCCGTAATCGTCAAAAATTTGTGACAGCTGTACTGGTGGTGGTGAATGGAATTCACCGCCAGTCTGTTATTCTGTGCTTGTCCGCTGTTATCTGGTTGACGCTTCGTAGTTTGCCATTACAGCCGGATAAACACTACTCAAGAAGTATTTTGTAGACTTCCGCTCACTGTCATCGCGGCAATTTTGTGGATCATGTCTCCTCGAACGTCAATGTTCTCTTCACATTTAATATGATACACTGTTGCCCAACCCAAATTTGAACTCGAGCTGTGGAGGCCACAATGTGCAAAAGTGTTTGTTTCAGAGAGATTAATGCAGTGACCGAGCGCAATCGGGAGATACTGAATTTCTGTCGACGGTACGAACACGCTGTTGACTTGAACCGAAACTCACCCCGCCTGGTCAAATCAACTCCGGATCAACCGTTAATCGTTCACGAGTGCGTGATTCCGTTTTGACGTGACCGTACAGTCCTCATTAGCAATGCGACCTTCCCAACCGTTGACAGACGAAGTGAGACACGAGAAGCTTTTGTGGGCGTTCATGTAGCACACGTGCACACGCTTGTAAACTTCATCCAAATCGACTATGCGCAAAACAATCGAACTCAGTCATTAGATTTTGCCGATTACATCCAATTTTGTTTCAATGATGTTTGGTGCGATGTGCCTCAGTCACTAGGCAGCTATGCATATTTGTTCGGGTTCGGATGCTTCCTGAAAACACTTGCGAATCACAGAGGCGATGGCAAAGATACCCAGGTGCAACTGCGACTGGTTGGCCTCAGTGATGCGGTGCGTTGCATTTTTGTGCTCAGCATTGAAACGTTCGTTTCGCTACATCTCAGTGAGCCCGGCTGTGGGTACAACTGCGCCCCTGAATTCGAATTGGGTGGGTATGTAAATGTTGGAGTCACATACACGTGACAATCTAACACTTACGTTGTCCCCACTCAACCGGAGCATTATCGTAGGAATATAGTCAGTCACGTTACGTTCCTTACAGACTAGCTGTGGACCAGATCGAATTATCCCCGCGATCATTTTTGAGTAATTCAGACCGATTTCATCGTGTGCGAGACTTGTTGATGGGGATGTACTGCAGCCTTGCCACAACCTAAGTTAGCTAGCATGAGCAGTAAATTAGTGCATTCAGCCCTATCAGGGCCTAATTGCAAAGTCTGGAAACAGACGAAATTGAATGACAAGCTACTTCACATTGGTGATGTTCAGCTACACTCTTGATCGTCTCTTCCCTTGTCTTTTTCTTCAAAGCTAGTCAACTTACATTCGGTATGCTGTCATGCTACCTATGAATGGCTGATAAACGGCATGGTAAATCATCAGTTTTCAAGTGTTTCGTAAATTTCCTTTAACTTCCTTACAAATCTGGCCGTGGTCATGGGCACTACACACCGCAGCGAACTGAAGCATTTGTTTATTCACACCAGTTCCGTTCAAACTTTCGTAGTTCTATTCTCGACGCAGTCATTTGCAACTCACAACCGCGCATATGACAAAGAATTCTATAGTTCCAAATTTCACAGTTTGTTCATTGAATGGTTCTGTAATATAAGCGGACTACAGATCTAGTGTCCTGGACGTCGGAGACATGATTTCTCTCGCGATTGCCGTTTACTAAATAATCGCTCAAATTGCATTTTTTGTACTTACTTCATCGCTTCATGATCTCCCGCCTCTTAGATTCTGTGGTCTCATCGTTCAATGTTTGAGTCGCATGTTACATTATTTTTGGCGCTGGTTTTGAAAAATTTAAATATCTCAACATACTGCAACTACAGTTTTTACCGGTGTACTGTGGTGATTCTGATTGGCAGGTCCTTGCTAAGAATCATTGTTTAGCATGCAATAGTGGAAGTTGATTGTGGCTTCAATTAGTGAGGAATTCCAATGAGTTACCCAATCGTATGCAGTGCGGTTTTGCTTAATGTGGGGATCAAGTTTTGAAGGCAACAGTACTAAAGTTTGGGATATTCTCATTCAACACGTGAAATATCATTTTTCCGCGTTGAGCATACGATGGGTAGTAAGGCTGAGAACAGTTTCAGTGTTCAATTCGAATTTACATGTGCTGTGTCCGTGCACCCGTTTCCTCTATCGGATGGTTATTGTAATTAAGTCCAGCTCTCTCGCTGACAATTCCGATTGGTCCACGGCAGCCTATTTATTGGGGCTCCAATTCGGGATAGTCCAGAACTCAAAGTTAGCGGTCAAACCGACGTGAAAGATGAGCACGTTGTTTTATCTGGTAATGCTAGCGTACATTGGAAACATGGGTGTTGCTGGACGTTTCGGTAAGTTTTTACATTGAAATGAACAATGTGTATGTTATATCGAACAATCCGAGATCTATACACACCGCCTGTAATATTTTCACCTGTGGCGAACACTGTTCACTGACTACATCGCTCTTGTTTATAGAGATGCGACTAAATCTCTTCAACACATCAAATCTCCCCACGAGGTTGGAGGAAAAAGTGAGTCGATCCAAATTTACGTTAACAGTTGAGAGTGAATGTCACTAATACTTCAACCTGCTTTTTTTCTTAATAGTTGAAGGCTCGATCTCCAGAAGCTTGGAGAGATGGAACGTTTGAAATTTCCGAGAGACCTCTTGATAATGTTCACGCAATACAATACAGGATAGTTATCAACACTGCCGAAGCGCCGCACTACCGCTACCGCGAAATTCTGTGGCTAGCAAATATGCATCTCAACGGTGAACTACAATGTGAAACGGCTGCAGAACCTGCACGGTCTGGATCAACGTGCTGTAAGTTTTACCAACTTCAGTTTGATTGACCAGTAGATCAAATGAGAAAGGATTGATGACATGCATTTGCCAACACAGCGCGCCTTGGCATGTTAACATGCTACCACTTTTCCGCTTGACATCACACAGAGAGGGTTGCCCAATTTTCTTAGCATTAACGTGGGCGATCATCGTACATACTGTCGTTTGTTGTTAGGATCACTAAAAGATTTCGAGTAGAAAAATCACGCAATGCTACCTTAAACTTGACAGTAAGTTACATATTGTCAGGAACAGAACTAAGCAGGGTACACCAAGCTGTACATACCCGTATATCGAAAGAAAGTTAAGTGCAGTTCGAGAGACTCCAATGACATTCCAGCTTGAGCGAGTAATGTTGGACGCCTCTGTTCTCACCAAACATAATGATACACCTCATGGAATGTAGGGATCAGGCTGCGTTTTCTAAATAAAAATGAAGTTCCCTCTGTTAGAATAAGGCAAGCTGTCGTTCATTGATCAGTTAGCCTTTACTGCATCGACAAACACTTGCTCGAACTCAGACTTCATCTTATGGTTCACAGTCAATAGTCATGGAAGTAGCTCTTTGAGAGTGGCTATGTTCAGCTACATAGTACAGTACACCTGTTAGTGTTTCGGGAAACCATACTCGTAGTTTGTGACGAACCTAACTGTCTGCATAAAACACTTGGCAAACATTAATGAGTAAATCTCGATATGTGTTCGATCTGAACAAATGATTGCGTTTAGTGGAATGGCCGATTGATATTTTCGATTGATAGTGCGGTGAATGATTAAATTGCAGACGAACCCAATATCAACCGTAAACAATACAATCATCGTGAGTTGAAGTGAATTTACAAAATTACTTGTGGGTAATGGTACCTGACTCTGTAATGACTCGAAACCTGCCAACTTTTACACACATGCATTCATTTAAAAAATGCTTAACGAATCGTTAAGGAGAATGTTGGCAATAGGCTTTCAACTTACATCCAGTCAGAAAATGATTTCAGGTATTATCTGACTATGTGATATATATGGAGTCATTCGCATTTCTCTGGTGAACTACACCAAATACTCAGTAAATATTTGAGATGTGAAATGTATAGAAACAAAAAGTGAAAACTAGCTCTAAACCAACTATGTTCTGTTTCTCGCACACGTCATTTCTAGAGCTGAGTATCACTGGACCTATTATGGATGGTGTATGCGATAAAGTAAGTTAGCCTTCAGAAACGTTGTTATCCACATCCGAGAATCAATTCCTCCTGGCGCTTCCAACTCATATTCTGATTGCCAACATATTTCTATCATACTGTAGATTGTTCAGTTTCGAACGTATTCAGTCCTCTATTTCAAGACGGTCTCAAAGTTAGCTGTGACAACATAAGAGAAAAAATATTCCAGTGAAGGTCAAGTCCAACCGCGTAGTTCGAATGGAAATATTGATTATACCATTATTATGTGCACATCTTTCTCACACAGATCGCGACTCATACCGATCTCATTGAAGCATGTTGTCTGGATGAGTCGAGCCAAATCACATTCGGAAGGAAACTTGTCGTAGAATATCGAATACTGTTCAAGAATGTGTCGCAGGATTATGTGTGGAAATATGGAAGATCCATCAGCGACATGCTCAATCCAGAAAACACGGGTTGTTTTTACAACGTTTACTGGATATGATGACTTCCATTGTCATCTTACTCATCACGGTGCTTCCGTCAGTGTTCCCAGTTAACATGTCGCCACCTTCTCTTTAACTGTCAAAACCCAGTTTACAAAGTCGTTTATTATTTGCTATTGGTAAATTATACGGATTGACACGGAGCTTGTTTGTTACGTTTGCTGTGGTCAAGGTGATTAAATGCATTTCCCGAATGCAGACGCTATCTAGTTTACAGCTGCTTACACGAGAGTTGGTTATTTCCTAGCTGAATATCACTCACCTTTAACCGCATCTGTCGCGTCTAAATAGAATTCCCTACCAGACATTTTCGAAGACCAGAGGCACTTGACTGGAGTTTTGCTCCTAATAGAACTCGTCAGTAGCGCATGTGTTTGCCACGACCGGGACTAAAACTCCGGCCACTCTATGATGAGACAACCGTGTTGTTCACTGCGCCGCTCACCTCACATTGGACACGAGCGATTTATCATAGGTGAACGCTTAACACTTTCGCTTCTGAGCAATGCTCAGAATGTTCGATCGCCTCGATGGAGAGCGCATTCACTCCTTGCCAACTGTGGCCGATCACCCCGCAATTAGGACTTCCGAGACAGGTCGACATTTCCGAGCTCATTAAACCCGCTGACCGATAGATTTCGGTTTACTGATGACCAATGGACGACTTGGTTGATTATGAGTCGGATTGGATGTTCGAATGCGAGAGCGGCGGTCAAATATGGGTGATGTTCGACTAACACTGTGTCTGAAAAATCCGATGGTGCATGGGAAGTTCGAACATGAAATAGTAGATTTCAAACCTGAAGTCCACACACTATCGAAATCGGTATTATTGAACTATGGAAAGCTGTGTTCGTGTACACAGTGAACGCTGTGTTAATGGCGTCCGAATGAATGGGTTCGTAAATGTACAAAAAGGTTCATAATTGTCAGAGTGAACTTTAGTCTGCGCAACCAGAGTGGATCAGTAGCGAGTTTTTGATTGCGCAGCCTACAGATGAACGAAGAAGAATATCTTAGAAAGCGTTCGGCAAATGATAGTTGAAGAATTTCTAACACAAGCCTATCAGACTTGCATAGATGGCAGGAAGTGAATGTACGATACTCAGGTTCAGGCCGGGCAACTACTTTTGAAGCGTCAGCCTCGCAGCGGTAGAATGAACGTCCTTTTGATACAGCCTATCGTTCTTTCAGTCTCTGCTACCTGGAAACATATTTGTTCGGACGGAATTGGCGGCATCAGTATTACAACCGTCTAGTGAGACAGAACCATTTGGTAATCTGCAACCATAAGTGAATATGTTCAACTTGTTTGGTGAGAACCTCGTGAGCCTTGTTTTACACCACAATTGCGATGACATTAGGTCCTGTCGCGTATTTCGTCGACAGAACGTGATGTTACTGGACTGGCGGAAGGTGCAAATGACATTGAAATCGTCAGCAAATAGAGAGGACGTGCCGTGTTTACCAACATCGAATACCTCATCTATATACATTGGGAAAATCAGCGGTGCCAGTACGCTACCTTGAATCACACTACTGGCCACTGGATTTGTTATTGAGCAGTGCTGTCCCATATTGACTGTTACGGTGCGGCCTCCAAATATGACGGATGCCAGTTATACAAGGGTTTTTGCATGCAAAAGAGGCTAGTCTTATCAGGAGGATCTTATTAGGCACACGATCACAAGCCTGGGAGTAGGATAACTATCTCAATTCCTGTGTAGACTGACATCCATATGCGGTTGAATAATTTCAGCTGACGTGTCTTGTGTGCTCCGTTTACACCGAATCACACTGCACTGCTCCGCGGCCAACGATGAATTGGATGACTTAATACACAGTCACTGTGGCAACGATCTGTGCTGCCTCCGTACTACCACCAAGCCGACTGCAACAAGATCATTCAAATATTTCAATGAGAAATCAACTGAACGGCCTCTTCCCACGGTTCGATTCTTGCACCAAACGTGAACTTTCGCCAGCAAATTAGATCGGGTGGATTCAACTCCTGCGACAATCCTTCGTAAAAATATTTCGTCGCCTATTTTATTATCATGTGGTTTAGATAAATAACTTAAT
This sequence comes from Paragonimus westermani, assembly GCA_008508345.1. Classification (NCBI taxonomy): domain Eukaryota; kingdom Metazoa; phylum Platyhelminthes; class Trematoda; order Plagiorchiida; family Troglotrematidae; genus Paragonimus; species Paragonimus westermani. Next base: position 10,134 of record QNGE01010205.1, read on the forward strand.
TTCACATGTCGGATTAGAAACTCTGTGTTTATTGCATTTACTACGACAAACAATGTGTATGCGGAATTTTTTGACAAACAATTCTTGCGATATTATGATTTTTTGCTGTGATTGCTTGAATATATAACCCTGTGTACTGGTTGTTGTGACATTTTGATATGCAGTCTTGATGTATTCGTGCAAACGGACAATTCATTCCTGGGTTTTGATTACCGCATAAAATGTGCGTGTAGTATCTAATGTTCACATGACTTTGTTCTGTTGGATTTAGTATTAAGCGCCAAGTTCACATTTCCTAACAATTTGTGTAATGCATTTCATTAAAATATTGTTGAGTTGCAAACGGTTGAGTGAACGCGCAGTAGGTCAAACGTTAAATGATCGTGTGAGTAAACCCTATAACAAACCGTTTCAAGCAGGCTGCTTTCGAAGGGAGTTAGACAGCGGGGTGGTTACCTACGTGTGACGCATCTGACGGCTAAATGTTTCTCGGACCACACTCTAAAATTTCATCAGTTGATACAGAGGGTTGGAAGATAGACATTGTGTTTGTAAACTTAAGATAGCTGTCCGAACCATTTTTAAACGCTGAATGCTGTTATTAGTTCTGACTACATCTGGAAGTTTATTCCAAATGTAGGAATACTTTACAAGGA
>QNGE01010206.1:0-10782 GCA_008508345.1 Paragonimus westermani
CATTATCTCTACGATTTGAAAAGTCAACAGTAATGACTGCCTCCATACGTTCGGCCACAGAGTTGTCCGAGTGGCTATTCTCGTGTACAGTACGCCAACAAACTGTTGGTTGTTGTCCAGAACATCCCCCTACCATATCTTTCTGGCTTGACACCTGAGAAAGCTTCGTTTGTGTTTTAAGTCAGTAAAACTATAAGGTTGTTGTAATGACCAGGGAGTCGTCCAGAAAATGAAAAGGTTTACCTGACTCAAGTTCTGAGGTGAAAGTTATCAGCAGGCGTACGGTGAAGCCATTTAAAATATCAGCTATGTCGATTGATGAATCTGTGATAGCGAATAGGCTATCAACATAAAGCCGGTAGAAAATCATTTGATCTGTAGCACTACTGAGTATTGTTCGTTTCAGTTTACTTATGAAAATGTTTGTCAGCAGTGTTTTCAATGGTAACCCTATTGCCATTCCATCAGTTTGTCTACAGATGTCATTACTGAAAATAAACTGCACGTTATGGGTATATTTTAGTGGCAAATCTTTCAAATATGCTGTTGGCAAGCCGATGGAAACGTTTTCGTCTTCACTACCGTTTCCATTAGTTTCAGATTAGTAAACAGGCAGGTCACATCGATACAACAAATGATCTTACTTTCGACATGGATTTCACCAGCTGTATTCACGAATCTATGTGCATCTCATAGGCTGTGAGCAAAACTTTTCCCCCAAACTCACGGCAAGCCATTGTGATACGTTGAATTCTTCATGCGCAAAGTAGAGCGCAGAGGGTAGTTAGGCTTATCGATCTTTGTTAGCCTATGAAGGCGAGGAATACTAGCGCATGTGATTCTTAAAAGTTCAATTTGGATAGCTATTGTGAATTCCTCATCTTTCAGTCGTTTTAGACTACTGGTTATCTGCGTCTCTTTCCGTTGTTTTGTCCATTTCTTCTATCATATTGTTAAACTGTAAAGATCGTTTGCATCTTGATTACGTAGTCTGATTTGTGGAACAGCCGTATCTCAACACCCTTGTCCAGACAACTGTATCGGTACGTTTAGTGAACACTGAAAATTCACGACAAAATCTTACAAAATATAAACGTTAGCTGATACCGATGGCATGGGAAGATTCTGACATAATTATAACCGACACTGATAAGCAGGATCGTTTATGTGAATTCAGAAGCAATGTAAGACCGATCTTGCTCCCTACCTATTTATGGCTGACAAGAGTTCATACTATGATTGTAGCGTACTGTAAGTAAGCAGTGTGGCGCAGCATCATGCACTTGAGAAAAAATTGTGGACTCCCGGTTGGCACACTTCATGAACCGCGTGCTCTTGTGACAACGAAAAATAGGAATGGCCTATAGTTCACCGAAATTCAGTAGCTAAAAAGGTCAGTCTCACCTTTTCACTGAGGAAATACGATGCAATTTTTCAGGCACTCATCACTTCTGCCCAAACCATAAATGTGGTGCTTAACTTTCCGTAAAATGCGAAAGATTATAGCGAGTTTTATACTCACTCTACATAAAATTTTCAGAGAGATCATTCAACTAGTGTATTACAACTTTGGAAGACGTGACTGAATGCATATGGCATCTGGTCAACTACCACGCTTCCCGTTTATCCGTACGGCTGGAGTGCATGTATTGGAATACGCTTTAATTGAAAGGCCTGAAATGGTATTTCCTTAGTGCTTTATGTACAGTCGTTTTAGACGCTTGAGTCGGTCAATGTATACCTTTCCGAGGGTTAGCAGTAACAGCGAACGAGTTCTTGGATTGAAATTTCACGAGTATCCTTCAGCAACAGACCACATTGTGCGGCGTCATCGAAGACTGTCGTTTGCAACTTCCCCTCCCCACATTCTACTCCGTTCTACATGCATTTGGTCGCTTGCCTGAATTCTTGTTATTAAACATTTTCTTGACAAAGACGGTGTTTTCGTTGTTCGTTGCGTAGAGAAAAATCCTTCCAACGAATTGCTGGTCTTCCGAACCACCTACCAATCCTGTCTTTTTCGGTTCCGATATAGTTTTATTCTCTAAATCTATCGGTTTCTTGACAGGAACTGACATAACGTGACGTTATGTGGACATATATGATGTTGTTATCCCTGCACATTTTATCGAGCCGGTTGGTTAACCACTCCCTTCACACACCACTTCCGGTCTGCGCATGTTGGCCGGCAGTGAATTGTGTTTTACTTAAGCGATTTATTGTCCTGTTCGTCTGGTCGTCACACCTATTAAACCATGGCTGAATACTCTATGTGATTTTTGGTAAGCAGAATGACAACCGGCATTTTGGACAACTGCTGAAACAGAATTTGCCACACCTATTCAAATGCCTTGTTTCCTCCAAACAAACTGGGCCGGAAATAATATATACAGAGGGTGACTTATGACACCATCAGATCTTCTTCAGACAATTTGTCACCTTGTGTCTGACTTACTTAGATGAGGCATTCGAAAGGGCTTGATCCAACAATGGTAACCGACCTAAATATTCGAAAGAAACTCAATAGCAAAAAACCTAAAATTCAGTCAGATTCGAGCCAGAGCCGGCAGCAGCATGCTCGGATGCGGAAAATGCTATAATGAAGGAGCTACGAGGACCCCGTCCCAGGATGTTGTTTCGAATCAAATTCAACCGAAGTCCATATTTCCGTTATTGTCTCTTCTAAATTAGCAAATCTACAAAACTACTTATGAGTACTATGAGCAACATTCATCAAAACGAAAGGTGGCTCAACGTTGCTCGCCTATTGCACCATAATTTCAGACGTTTACACACAAGCACGTAAGTTACTAGTATCACTTGTGACCAGGATGTAGGCGGTCACTATCTTTGTTATGTGAATGCATCCAGTCAATTTAAACCGAGATGCCCTCTACAACCTAGTTTGCCTGGACCAAAATTCCCTCCGAGATGGTGCACGGACAAATCGGCCTACAGGCGCAACGCAAATTACATGAGTCGGTTGGCCAGATTTAGGTAGTGTATGTAACCAACTTGGTTTGGGCAGATGTCCACACATTTCTGAGTGTTGGAGATGATGGTAGTGGCCATAGCCCGGGTTTATGGAATATGTTAAGTGGAAAACGCTTTAATTATCTAGATGCTGATAGTAATGGGAATGCTTTTAGATTACTGACAAGATATGCTCAAGCATATAGGGACGAACTGAATTGAAGTGTGATTGTCACTGAACGTAACTTTAGTTTAGGCCGTGTGACAAGGCTTGAATTTCCGCTTTTAGATCATCGATGGCTCTGGGACTATGTTTTGAAGTAACCAGTTTGTTGGAACCGCGTGGTACACATAGACCACCAACTATTGATTGGAAACACTTCAGTATTTGATCAGCGATTCTCGCTGTTTCGGTATGAGTCCGTGGACAAGCAACAGAAGCTACAGCTGGTGCTGCTTCCGACAATTTGCCAGGCCAGAGTTCACTGATAAGAGATTCGTCCATGTGCGAAGTGCCGGTGAGTTGTTGCATCTCTGCTAGAAAGGTTGTTGGACGTTTGTCGCCTAGCTTTAGATTGTAGAAAACTTGTCACAGTCGAGTCTTTCAGAGGGTGTGTCCCGAGTAATAACTGCCTTTTTAACGTTTCGTACTTATGATTCATTGGCTGGTTTACTACAACATCGCAGGGCAGCATGATGACTTCCTTTGGAAGTCTGGCTAACAGCTGACAGAATCTTGCTTGATCGAACAAAATTCCGTTGTTAGAAAATTCTGTTTCTGTGTGGACAGACCAAAGGGTTAGGTCTATTTGAATAAACACACTCACACTTAACTGCCAGGAACAACATTCCAATTTCATATGGATGAAGGTGAGTACTTGTTTTGAAAGACATCCGATTGAATTGGGTTTTTACTGTCAACCTGGGTCGGACATTGTGCTAATGTGAACTGGTATACAAGTAGCCAAATCACGCGTGCTATGTTAGGACTTCACACAATTTGACCTTGGACGGCAGAACGCAAAATCTCGTGACGCAAGATTATTTTATTTTTGTACCAGTTCAAATGTTCACTATCCGCTTATCGCCGACAGCGCCCTGAAACACACTTAGGACTTTTCAAGTGGTTTCTTTACGAATATTTATAAGTAACATTACAGTGCAGTTATCCTATCAGTTGGCAACCACATGCCTTATTCTGAAGGATAATTTATCTCAGCTTACCCCACACAGAACCTCGCAGTACCTGTTTTCATTGGACAGTTGTCTTCTGTGATCATGTTTCATGTTGTGTTCGCACGGAATCGTGCTGCTGGTCACCTGACTTGATAGCCTACATTATGTGGACAGAAAGTGCAATCCCTGTCAGGCTTGTAACCTCAATACAGCCAAAGCTCAGTAAGGACGCCTGTTTCCGACTCACTGAATCAGAGTGAATTACATGCAAACGCACATGACCTCAAAAATAGGCTATTTCTCTAATAACCGCATATTAATATAAACGTAACTCGTGAACCAAGTAAATCGGGAGGACATACGCAAACGAGTCCTTTTCAAGCCCCCCTCAGGAAGGCCTTTCTTTTACAACATTTATACACCCAGTTGGAACGCATTGTGCCAGATAGATCATTATAACTGGAGCATCCTCAAACATAAGATAAATGAGTGAAAGCTACACCGACGATGCTGATGCAAGGCATGAATTAGCCAGCTACACGAACACATATGCTCTGGTTGTATGCAGAACTTAACACGTTAAGCGATAGAAACCAAACTGTTATTTATTCATGTTTAGATGCACAAACTTTTATGTAATACTGTAGCGTGTATGTTATCTAGCCGACCAAGTCAGGTTGTTGGTATGATTTACTGAGTGATGGGAAGTAAGTCGATTTAAGTGACACCCACCGCAGTTGTTCAGTAGCAACTGGCAATACAGTTGATGGTTGGGAATGCAACATAACTGCAAATTTCTACTAGAGGAGAGACGAAAAAACAGGCAGGGGTGTGAAGTGAGCCAGCGCCAGCTCACTGACAAGTACACGGCAGGTAAAAAGCAAACCTATAGCTTAATTCTTAGTAAAAACATCATCGCTGGTATGGAAGAGAATGCTAATGTTCCTCTAAACGCTTACGAATGGTTATTGCGAATACCGTTCAGAAATACTTTGGATGTGTCTTGTTAGTACTTGTTCCTATGTCTAACTGAGTATTGGGATAATGATTTCCATTTCACATTGCAGAGGTAGAAGTGTTACGCACTAGCAGATCAAAAATGGGCGATTATATTATTTGAGTAAGAGATGACAATTGTTGGAAAAAGCACAGCAGTGAAAGTGTTAAAGTCAACAGAGTTGTAGACACCACAATAGATGCACAATGCACGTGATTGCAATTCACAACCTGGTTCACATTTGGCAACAATATAGACGACGCTATATTTGAGGGAATTCTAATCTGTTCCATAGAACCACCTCACTTAATGATAGCACTTGGTTGGAACCAAATGCTGGTGTTATCACTGAGGTTCAAATGAAATAGGATGAATTTGGCATTTGATTATTGAGTGATCAAAAATAGACATCCAGAGGACAAGCTAGTTTTTGGTGTATCATCTATATGCCGGACAAAGTGTAATAATTCTGGAGGTTGTAAACAAGTGCAAACTGAAATATATCTAATATGCTGTGAATCTAGTTTTGTTTTCGGATTACAAAATTAAGCCTTGCAGTACGGCATCATCTGGCATAGCATTAGTTGTCTATGTCAACTTGGATATCTAAGCCAAGTAATTCGGTACTTAGTGGTTCAGGCTTGCTAACAGGATTCCAACAGACTATGCAGCTACCAGGATGAAGTAATTCTTACTTTTAATGAGAACACATGTGACAGTTGGTCGGCATAAAAGCTATACTTGTATCGACTCTATGGTGACAAACGAGCATGTAACCACAACATCAGTCGGGGATCACAATTTGCTGTCTTGTGGTCGACCACGTGAGGTAACTTCAGTTAGTTCTCTTCGAAAGGCTTCTCTTAATGCAACTGAAGTATCCTCTTCAAAACAAAATGCGAGGATTGCCAAATACAAATTAGGGTAAGGTATCTAGATACTCTGTATTCGAGATGAGGGTGTATGTTCGCCTCAGACGTTAATTTTTTCGACCAGTTTTTACTGGATGTGGTGTCTGTATCCCAGTCTTACTCATTTCTCTCAATCCTAACTACTTCATATATTGCGGCACTATCTCGTCAGTGATCGATGACAGAATATGTAACTGGAAGCACCCTTCTACTCAGGTTTCCTTATAATCCTTTCGAGCTAAATCTGGTAAGCTCATGTTACCTTCTAAACCTATGGTGGCATCTAGAATTTCGTGAAAGACGCATATTCCCAGACAGTTTACTGGTTTCAAGCAGTCAGACATGTGTCTGAAAAAATACGAAAATAAATTATGAAATATGAACTTCAACATCGCCGCCTCGATGATAAGATTTGTGGCCGAGAGTTACCGGCACGCAGAGTTGAGTGACATCGATCCCTAAACCAATAGTGCGCTCTCAACGGTACTTGTTTATCAAACACATGTTCACGTCAACTTAAATAGAACCTTGTAATTTAGATCACTGTATCATTTTGTATTGACAACAATTTTTATACTACATATTTAAAACTGCTAACCATAGACAAGAATCCACACTATTTCAATCATAGAATAAGTTCACGAACAACAATATCATGTAATGTTCCATATGGATTACGTGAAAGGAAAAGCTCACATTGTCTTAAACTGGATAGTAAGTGCGCAGAATGTAGAAGCTGGTCATCCATTTTTATCTGTGAGGTGCCTGTGATAAATGAAAATGGATGATGATGTTTTTCTCCTTAGGGCATAAAGTTCTACTAAATTGGATGAACCTTAATTCAACCTAAAAGCAGAGTATGTTTAAGGGGTCACTGGATACTGAATGAAAGTCATACACTTAACCGTGTCCGTCAGCAGGGTGGTACGAAAACTAGGTGTGTTTAGTTTAGTGGGCCATGCGTTGTGCGGCGCCTGTGTGTGTGTGGCCATCTACCACAACATTTCAAGTTTGGCCTCATCCACAGTCGACTGCAGCCGTCGTATCTATATAGACATTCCATCAGCCTCTTCCGAAAAATCACTAGAACCGAGCATCTTTCTTGTCGGAGCTCGTCACATCTTTCTCACGGCTGGGATTAGTACTCCGATCACGCCTTTACTAGTCAATGGTGTTGATCACCGCTTTAATGTCTGTCTATCAGGAACAAACGAATTATCATCTCACATAGTTCAAATACATTTGTTTAAGAGTGATACTTAGATTAGTCAATCCTCTTGATAGGAGAGACTTACCGTTTGTCCGGAAAACTTATCTGACTGCGAAAGTTGCGATCAAATGTGAGTAATATTCGAAGTGAAATTAACCAGGGCTCTGTCAACTGAACAGCGATCATAATCTTGTTCAGAGAGAACACGGGTGGAGCAACCGACCAAGCTAACACATGGAAATCGATTGTATATTGTGTTAAGGTCAGTATCGTGGCTTTAATCATCACTTGCTCCAATAGGCCACTGACGGTGAATTTAACAGTGCTCTCTGATATACGCCAAACTAATTTCGAAACTAAGCATAAATGAAACGATATAAAAACGATTCCTTCTGTCTAGCACACCGGTTGTGTCTAACACTTCATATATGATATTGCACTCCACAGAATAGGTTGTACTTATTTGTTAGATCGTCTTCAACTGAACAATTTCGACTGACCATTTTGTTACGGTGTTGATGGAACTTTCAATTATTCGACGTTTGAAAACCACTTGCAAAGGAAGCAGTATAAACCATTGTTATCAACAGGTACAATTATAACGCATACAATCTACATCAGATAAAGTGCCTTGTACAAAATGCGATTCATTTGCAATTAACAGTGTTTTTCTTTTGAAAACAACACCAGTTGAAATTCAGTGACATTCGTCTGTAGGTTTGCATTCCCGTGCAATTTTCATTCAGCCCTTGTCGAAAATAAACAGTTGTTCAAGTTTCCATATTGTTCTAGCCGGAAAGTAATGAGTAGCCATTTTACTACAGGGATTCGATATCTGATCACACTTTCCTGAGGCAACCGTGCTTCACACGCAACCATCAACCTCATATCACGCACGACAAAATTGTCATATGCATATTCGCTCGAAAATACCCACCGAAGTCATGAGAACGGTAAACTAGTGAACAAGACTTGTCTTCTGCCTTTGATCATCAGGCTAATTAAAACACAACAAATATGGAAGCATTAACCAGAATGAGCCAGAAGAACGGCTACTAGAAGTTATCAATGACATACTTCCTATTGGGTACGCAAAAAAGCTTAGAAAACCTGCCAAAACAACTTACCCTGTTGCTCAGTTGTGCGTGAGTTCCCGTTCAACACCCACTATCATATCATAGTTCGAAGACAAACTTCCATGTTCCACAACCAGCTATTGTGTTTACCCATTCGCTCGCTCATATTGAACATCATACGCTGGTCGTACTACCAGACGATTTACTGATAGGGTGTGTAAACATCATCGTGCCTTGTTGAACAGTGGTGCGACTCAAGCAGTTTCGGTCGTGATTTTTGCTCAGTTGACCGATTTCAGTCATTCTGTCAATCAGAAAGATGCAATCAACCAAACCCACAATTAGGAACTAGTGCGTAACTGATAAGAGGCACGCAGACCATAGCTTCTACCGACCGTTTTTCTGACTCATCCTAGTTACCGTTTCCATATGCGTATTCGGTTATAAGTGATGCTGAGCTTAAAGATCGACTCTAGATGGGGCTTAGTAACTGTCCCATAACCCATGGGTTAAATTTCAGTTTGGACGTGAAACCCACGATTAACTTTGGGTGTTTTTAAATCCGCGTTATTTAAACCGACAACTGTTTATCAGCAAATAAACTTCATTTGAATGGGTACCACTTATCCTAGTGTATGTGAGTGAGTTTTGATTCAATTGTTGACACCAGTAACGTTCCCACGTAAACCAGTGCGACTTAAAGATCTTAAATCATCACGCACGCGTCCTCTTTGACAACCTTACCCATAGACGTTAGAAGGATGTAAATAGAAGAATATTGCAGATTGTGCATAGTCAGGTGACCAGATAAACACTCTTAGTATGAGTTACGGTCTGTCTTGAGAAGAACCGAGAAGCAAACATACCTGTCGCCCGTGTCTCAACAACACGACTTTGCACGGGTGAATTCGACGCAATAGTGCACTAGTAGAGTACAGGACACACCATGTAGCATCAATTCCATTCAAATGATAAAGACTAATACTACAACTACTACTCTAAAAAGTCGACTGTGTAACCGACTTATCTCGGATGTGCATGCAGGACCATAAGTTATTCAATGTTTTGAAGCGCTTTTGTGCAGACAGTTTGTGGTGATTTCTACGATTTTCAGTACACAACCTCTGACCAGTCTCGCTTTCACCCCAGAAATTGCTTAGGTCTGTTGAATTGTTCCACTGAACTGACCAAATGATATGGTAAACAAATGTGTTTGGGCGATTTAACCATTTCTGATACACTTCCGAGTACATTCACATAACCGCCGAAAAGTGTTGCCTTCGTAAGAACAGACGAGAGAGTAGGGTGGTAAAAGGCGGTACGAACAGACAAATTGAATTTGTAGTTGACAATGTCGATCTGACGAAAGACCGACCATTTCGTAGAGCGCTCTTAAAGTTTCGTTTCGTTTCCATTTTCCCGTGTGAATTTAGGATTTGTCGACCTATTCCACATCGAACAGATTATGCTGTATTCATCACAGTGGAAATATTTTAGTTGCTTCACTCTAGGAATACGGGACGGATATATATCTAAGGAGGATGTGTTCACTTATGGGCTTCCCTGAATTACGACGTTGGTTGGACGTCCAGGTGTGTTTGAAAAATCACGTCTGTGTTTGTGATTAAGTTGTCTGAGTGTTGGTGCTTCAAGCGACTGTGTGTGTTTCGGATAGTAATGACATCTCATTACTGTGGTGTTTCCTAACGAATCGCGAAGTACAGCTGCAGGTGTTTCGTGCTGTTTTCAGAGGAGTTTCACATTCGACGTCCAAAGAAAATACAAGTCCCGAATTGGTGCGTCGACGGCCGTGGGGTTTCACAGCGTCACTGCTGAAATAGACACGTCGCACACGGTAATCAACTATGCAATGCCGATGGTCACGGGACTCTTAGTGTCAAAAGTTGCATTATTGTAGCTGTTTGGCACCCGGGTGTTGAAGCTCCAAATTTAAACTGAACGAAAAATACACCATTCTAGTCAAACAAGGAAATGTTACCCTTTCAATTTACCCTCATCAGTTACTGTTTTAAAACCAACAAAACTTTCAAAATGTACTCAATGATAACAGGTGAATGGACCAAACAATCAGTTTCTACCACTCTGGTGCTAATAGTACAATCAGCTTTTATGGCATTGAGAGTGATTGCGTCAACACCTTCTGCGCACGCAAAACTGGATGATGATGCTTCATGAATCGCTTGCAGTTTCGGATTGGGATTACGCGATAATAACGTGAACGGTACTTTCCTCTTACCGAGGATATTCTTCAACATTTATGAATGGCTGTTATCTGTCTACCCATTTCCTCCTCCAGTCGATCTGCAGTACAGACTTTTTCGTTCTGTGGGGTGAGGTTCTCACTAATCCCCGTTTGGAGGCAATAACTGCGAAGCTAGAAAATGTCTACTATTGAATTACTCTATGCTGGTATACTAA
>QNGE01010207.1:0-10781 GCA_008508345.1 Paragonimus westermani
TACGCGACAGTTTCTGGTGCCTGCGATATGTAGTATATCAGTCGTAAACTGAGGGATATAGTCCAGGTGCCTAACTTCCTCTAGGGAATACCTGTTGGGTGAAGTGTTTAAATATATTAGCGGCTTATGATCAGTGTAAACCGTGGAGGTCCTACCTTCTACCGAATGGCGGATGCTTAAATCGATGGCTAGCAACTCTCTACTAAAAGTGCCGCAGCGGGGTTTCCCGAGTTGTATACGGTTAGAGAAGAAACCAAAGGGTTGCCACTGCTTTCAAGCGAACTGTTGTAACACAACAGCAATGGCTGTGTCAGAAGTAGAATGAGCAATGGCAGCTAATTCAATGACGACATCCTTGATCTCAATGAAAGCAGTGCGTGCAGCCTCCGGGAATTGACATTTGCGTTCACCTCTATGAGGGAGATCGGTTATTGGCCGCATTATATGCGCTCAGTGAGGTATGAAACGTCGGTAGTAGTTAACTAGGACACTAAAGCGACGAAGCTGCTTAGAGGAATTCGGCTGGGGGTATCCACGGATGGCTTTGACCTCATTCGTGAACGCGGCGACTTCATTTTCCGACATCTGGTTACCCAGAAACTTTATCGTGGTTATACCTAGTTCGCATTTGATAGCCTTAACTGTGACACCGTGTTGGGTCCAACGTTTCAGTAGGGTGCGAAGATGCGTAAGGTGTTCTTGTGGGGAACTGGCCACTAGAATATCATCCAGACAGAGGAAGATGGATTCCAAACAGTGTCATTTCATGAATGAAACATTGAAAAACTTGGGCTGTGTTGCTTTACTAAGGAATTCGGAGAGGCCAAAAAGAGTTAACTGCGGTTTGGGGTATATATTCTTTAGCTATAGAAATCTGGTGATAAGCACGTATCAAATCTATCTTCCTGAGTATGTTTTTTCCATGTAAGCAATTAGTTAAATCTTACATATGTAGGATCGGGTACTTGTCAAGGACGGTTGCTTTGTTTAGCCCGCGGTAATTACCGCATGGGCACCAAGCACCTGACTTCCTAGGGACCATATGCAACGGTAAGGCCCATGGACTCTTGGAAGGGCGTATTATTCTGCGTTCGATCATGTACTCGAATTCTGTCCTGGAGAGTTTGAGTTTGTCGGCAACCAACTGGCAATGCCATGTTGAGACGAAGAGTCCCTTAGTATGGATGTGGTGTGTGAAACTAGAGGTCACTGTTGGGATATCGTTCGATGGGCGAACGTGCTGTGGGAACTCAGTGAAGAGATCCGCAAATGGCCTAGGGACAGCAGGTTAGGCATATTCGGATGTTATGGCCGTAACAGTTGCGTGCTCGCCAGGTATGCTTGGCCTAGCGCTGAAATCAATTCACGGACAGCGTCTTGTATCGACCAGAAGGTCGACTTGTCGGGGGGAATCGATGTCGATTATAGCGAAAGGTATCGCGGCAATTGTAAACACCCAGCGGAATGTCTGCCAGAAATACATATTAGGGTACTACTGCTGCTCATGAGTAGTTACAGGAGTGCCATTAGCAACACGGAACTGAGTTGCAGGGGTGTAGCAACTCGTCTTTTGTAGGCGGAAACACACTAACTTGTATCCCGGTACCAATAAGGAGTGTTACCCGTATCTACATCCCTTACGAAAATAAGGCGACAGGGAGAGTCAGCACCGACGGCATTGTTTGGCGTTAAAAGTCGGCCGCTGAATTTGCATCACCCTGAAGATGCGTAGGTGCAGGTTTTGGTGCACCATTTGGCCCGGCTGCCAAAACGTCCGCAGTACTAATAGTCAGTTTTCGACCGCGGTATGTGTCGCCTGAACGATGTACTAGATCGACAACCTGAAGAACGGCCCCGAGAAATTTCGTTCAAAATACGTCGCTGTGACTCCTGCTCTCAAAGCCTCAATGTCTGTTACACCACAATTTGAGGTAACTATACTGTCGGGACCGCGCGTGCCCACTTTAGGATGTGTGAAATGATTTGGTACATTTAACTAAGTAATGGCTGGAAACGCACCACTACTTAGTCATTTTCGTTGCCTCGGCAGGCGTTGGTGAACGAGCAACGGACACTGTTGTTTTTGTTGCTTCTGACAATCTTTTAAGCCAGAGTTCCCGATGGAGGGCTTCGTCCAAGTGCGAGTTGCTGTATTTCTGTTAGCGTCGTTTTAGGGAGTTTGCAGCCTAGCTTTAAGTCGTGGAAAAGTTGTTGCACTCCGGTTTCTTCAGTCGGTGTCACCTAATCAATAGCTGCCTCATGCCCTACCGGTTGGTTCACCATAACATCGCGAAGCTGCATTGTGACCTCACCCGGAAGCCTTGTCAACAACTGGCAGAACCTTGTCCGATCATACAAAACTCCGTTGTTTGAGAATCCTGCTTCCAAATAATTTATATAAAAAAAAACAAGGAAGAGGGTCAGTTTCCAAAAACTGAGGGACCACTAGAGCGCTAACACTGATGGAGAGCCTATCAACGTGCTTAGATGATAATTCAGACATTGGGTAATGGTTGCACGGTTATGAGCTATCAAGAACTAATCAAATCGAATTTCGAAATATCCCCGGATGATTACATCTCGAACGTACACAGGAACAGAGAAAAGCATCAATAAAGGTAAATATGCAAGTATGTAAAGAGACGAACGCAGATGGTTTAGAAATTTGGAACGCCTACTATCCCAGTGCATTTCAGGTTGACCCTGACCGAAGTAAGTGCTGGTCAAACGATTGGGTCTCCCTCTAAACGACAGCGTGTGCACATGTGTCGCTCAGAGGAGACTGTGAACCTATTCGTGTTACACAATGCATAAGGTCTAATAGATATAGCAGAAATTGACCTTAAAAAGAACCAAGGGATCTGGCTGTCGTCTGGTTTACCTTTCTATTATAACCACCAGAAGTCCAACGAAAAGGGATCTGGCACTCTTGGGATCATGAAAAAAGCCTATCCCGCATAGACAGGCATGCCATTTAAACGGATTACGAGGTCTATATAAGACTCCCGCTTGAGCATGTTAATCAAGCAATACACACCGGTTTGAAATCATTCATAATCATCCACTCGATTTTAGATGTCCGCTGTCAATAAGATTATAATCACTATTTCATTAGAGCAAAACTCGTACAGTTTCCTTACAACAATTTCACCGATTCCTACACGGATTACTGGACCTCCCTCTGTGAAAACTGTTGCTTAATTGATAATTCTGTAACAGAAGACCTAGCTCTTTTACAGAGTAACCAATAACTGGAACGGTCTCCCATGGTGCCCCGTCACATCGGTAGATATGAGTTTCCTGAGTACCTTTTGAGGTAAAAGCAAACATTAGGTTACCAACGTTTTTGAAAATGTGCCCCGTGTTCTACTTTTAAAATTCACTGGGTTCTGTTGCTGGAAATGTTCTTGTTTTAATTTTCCACGAGCGTAAGCAACGCGACTCGAAGAATTTGAGGCAAGGATCCAGGGTTCCAGGAACCAGTCGGTTTTTGTTGCTCAGTGTCAAGCGAGCGCCTCTTGATCTGAAAGGTATTATTGAAACCACAGCGTAGCACGGCTCTTGAGTATTAGAGTGAATACCAAGAACAGGGTAAGACTACTTGCACAATGAGTTTTTTGGTGAATTATAATCAAGAATTGCTTCAGATCGATCTTTAGAAGCGTTGCCGACGGAATCAGAAGGAGGCTGTTCCAAATTTAATAAGCACACAGGAAGAGAAGTGTTGCCTTTTTGAGGTCGGATGGCGGGGCTTGAAAAGCATCTTTATACGTCCTCAAAGATAGTCATCATTCTGTACATTCAAGAGCTGTTTTACGGAACTCACAAACAAATGAGCGAAAAATAAATAATCCTAAAGTTGTCGAAATCCAAGTGAGCACGTATCGGGAATTTCAAGTCGAGAACCGCACATGCATTTCTTTGGCTCGCGGATGGTGTTGGGTCTACAGTCCATAATTATATTCTGCAACTCTTTCGTATACTTTTGTGCAAACCTGTACACTTGTTTGAAAGCAATATCACTCTTATTGAATTCGATTGTTTTGAAAAAAATGAAAACAGGAGTAACCGCGCGCTGTCTCTGTCTTCTGTGTTTTGCGGGGATATTTGGGCTTGTTTAATAATCGCACGGCGAAACTCCTCAGCTCTGCGTGTTTGTTGCCCCATCGACGACGGACGTTCGCCATTCCACGTCGTGTGGAATTATCTATCATTCGTCGTCTGGACCTACCTGCTAGCGCTGTCTTCCACCTCGAGCGGTGGCCTATCCAATCCCACGGATTTTGACTTGTCAGTGAGTCACTCCCAAATTTTTGGAAGCGTATTTACTCTAATTATACGTATATTGTTTGTACAATCCCGTTACCGTTACAGCTTTCTTCAGTGTTGCAATATTTTGGTTATCTCCTTTCATTCGATTGATTAGGCCACTAGAGTGTCTTGGTAGCCGAGCGTTGGTAACACAGCAGCTAACGTCCTTCTTCAGGCCGGTATACACGACCTGATTGGCATACTCGTGAGCGATCTCAAACCCTATGAAGCGTTTGAAACGCTTTCCACTTTATACAGAGGACAGTGAGCCAAATTACCCAAACAGTGGCAAACAGCCTTTTAGCCATCAATTCATGGTAATATGCGAAGGATAAGTTAGACAACGGCCAGATGCTCAGATCTTTCTTCAGATTGAACTTCATAATATCTATGATGCTAAACGCACTCTGAATCACGAAGACTTTGCAAGAATCTCCACTGAGTGCCTTCTGGGAACACTTATTGTCACTTAGTGGGCAGACTCCAATCGTCCGCCCAGCGCTTAATTGCGTCAAGGTCAATCTGTAGTGCACTGGAATCGGGAGCATTCCAGACCTCTATATAGTCGGCGTATAGGACAGCGTTGCTGGAAATGTTGTCCAGAAGGTCGTTCATGTAAATACGAAATAGAAGGGTACCTGGCAATAACCCTTGAGGAACTCACGCAGAAATGAAAGTGGAAGGCAAAAGGTCTGATCCGGTTTTAACTCTGAGAGCTCTTTCATCAAGAAAAGAAGCAATCCAACAAAGAACCTGCCTTGAATACCATAGAATTTCAGTTTGTGTTTCAGGAGACCGTGTGGAACACAGTTCAGGGCCTTGGCGAAATCGATAAAGGCAGTATCCGTGATGAGGCTATTCCCCTTCACCTCCGCCAGACTATCCAGGAAGATTAACATGTTTGCTATACATGACCAGCTGGGAAGAAAGGCATGCTGGGTAGAAGAGAAAAGATGATTTGATGAGAAGTGAGTAAAGATGGTACGGTTTACTGGGCACCGCATTATTTTGCACGAAGTGCCAGGAAGACTTTTTGGCATATAACTAACCGGAGTTGCCGAACACCGGGTTTGAAGATGGGGGGTGACCGTCCCTCTCTACGTTCTAGGGATGATACCGGTCTGGAGTTTGTCTTAACAGCTTACAAAGAGGTTTCGCCAGACTACCAGCAGCTTCCTGGAGTATTCTGGGATGGATCTTGTCAGTACTAATTGCACTGTATGAAATAACTTTGAATGTAAGTCCTTCAACATCTAGCACAGAAGATTCAGAGGTGACGAATAGTTGCCTGAAGGTCTACAATGGTAGGGTAGGATACCATTTCGGTGGTGCAACGTTTTAGACTGCCGAGTAGTACCCCGTAAATAATTTGGACGCAGCTAGGGAGTAAGACAGTCTTCCTGTTGGGCAGTCGCAAAGAAAGAGCGGAAGGTTCACTCTTTCTTATTTATGGCACATGCTTAGATAAGACGTTTTTGTTCTTACGGGCTTTGAGGGAAATCCCTTCCTGTGTGAGTTTGACGTGCTCGCAGATTTCCCGCGTACATTCATTTTGAACAGTGTGGAACGCGCCCAGGTCTTCTGAGTTTTCCGTAAGTTTATGCTTCACGAATAAATGAGAAAGGTCATCAAGGAGACGAAGTAGTCTGCGCGGAAGAGATGAGCAACAGCAGGAAGTGCACAGTTTGTGTGGTACAAGTAAACCGTCCACCTTCTGGATTACGCATGGTTCTGATCCATGAAATAGTAATCAGGAAGACATCCTAGATAGTTTCTTAGGCTGTTGAAATCGGCTTGAATAAAGTTTCGAACTGTGGACTATTTTGCTGTTTTTTGTAGCCGGCAGCAGAGAGGATCATGGGTGAGCAGAGACTGGTCACTGTATCCAAGTGGAGGCTTGATGATCATTTTGTCTACTTGGTGGCTTTCATTAGTGATGACCAGGTCGAGCAGACAATGGATCTGACCAGAGCGAAACGGCGTCGGAGAGCTGACATGCTGCGTCCACGTTACTTGTCGTATCAGCATCGATACGGAAGTCGAGAATCTTCTTTCACAGTTCTGCTGTGAAATTGATACCTAGTTTATCTTTGGTGCACTAAAGTCATCCATAATAGGCAGATAAGTGAAGCACTGTGTTCGTCGGAGGATGAGTCGGATGAGGAGAAGAAGTAACCCCCACTGGGAGTGAGTCTTGGCCACGCTGTGCTAGTCGAACCCACAGAGCGTCATATTCATCAGAGAACTGAAAGCCACCGATAGCCGTGAGTTTCGGGAGATACTGCTGAAGACTAATCGCAGAACCCCCATCCTCCTTCAAGCACAGTCAATCATGCAAAATGAGCACCCTGGGGCACCCCGTTCACTATCACTGAAACCACCTGTAAGCCAGGTCTCCGTAGAAGCGATCATGTGGGGTTAGGTACTCAAGATTTTTTGTCCAATTGCCGATTGTTTATCGTACTGACTCAGATAGACCGTATACATGCGCTTAAGCGCCACTTCCTCGTTGGATGTCATGAGAGATAAAAGAGTGAGAGTGTAGAGAAGTGCCTTGGGAAGAAGGCCTACAACTGGGGGAGTTGGTGGGGTTGGATTCCGTCTGTTCTCCCAAATCGTTCTGAGGGCCTCCCGTTAAGGCTTCGAGCACGCCTCACCCCCATGACGCTTGACCAACATTCTTGTGGTAAAAACTTGTGATGTCTGCGCCTCCGCTGAATTCCGCTGTTTGTAAGGTTGTTTGAAGGCTTCTAACTGAGGCGCACTTAACTTTTCCGCCTTCAAAGAGCGGTGTTTGAAAGAGGACTATGTGCTATGGTTGGAATACCTAACGGGGTGGGCCAAGAAGGTGCTTTCCAAACCACAGAATGTGGCCCATCAGGCTACTTCCGTTCTGAATTCTCGGAAGATAGAATTTGTGCGAGCACGTTTGGTGAGTTTGATGGGTTTTGGTCCAGACAACTCGGAGAACGGCCTCTGTACGTCTTTGTTGACTTCAACACGTGCTTGTGTTTGAAATGTCGGTCGTTGGAACGACTATAGCACCTTCGCTTTCTACTACATATAGCGAACCTGAGTAGATAATTCGAAAGCAGGAACTACGACCTCACTTTTGATTTGTAACTTCTGGTCCGCCTTGAATCGTGGCTTGGTCTTAGCCCGTTGTTCGCGTCCCACCTCTCTTTGCCGAAGGCGATCGGAAAACGTGTCCTTCAGACGGGCCTTGTTGGACTTCGAGGTCAGTGTTTTTTCACTACTGTCTAGGAGTTGAACATGGCTGGCGCGGTTATCAGGAAGCCAAGTGAATTTTTGGTTGTCTTTGTGCGCAGCCCGCCCACGATTGAAAGGTTTATGACGTCAATGAGAACAAGTATGCTATGACTGATTCAACAAGCTCGGTTGGAGATGACTGAAAATGCGTCCCATAAAACAACTGCCCCCTCTCTGAGTGCATTCTACATCATTTTTGTCGCCGCTTCCTCTAGGTGTGAACTTGATAGATCAATTGCCGTCGAGGAGGTTCCAACGACAGGGAGGGTAAACGAGATGTACGCATTCAAAATCGATAGAACATGAGGAATGGTAGACGCAAGCATTTCGTATTGACTCATCAGTACCAAACTTACAATAACATGGGAGGGCTTATTTAAAAACGATCGATTTGAGGGGTGAATAATCAATAAGCGAGTTAAGATAGGACGTTAAGTCCAGGGAAGGGTCAGGTTCACGAACAGTTGTTTCTGAACACAGAGAGCTGGCTCGAGTCGATTAATTGCAACTGCTTCAGCAAACCGTAAGAATCTCGGGTTGGAATGGCGCAACAGGATTTTGAATGCACAAGATGGATCGATAGCATGACCGGTGGTCAAGACGTGTCTAGCGACTGAGGAAACTGACTGTTTATGCGTTTCAGAAACGTTACCATTCTCCGGTGACACGGACTTCTGTACCCATTTAGGTAAATGTTCCTTCATTCTGGAGCTCAAGCATCTCTCGGTTCTGCCTATGTAACTTTCTCCGCAGTTTTATACAAATTGGTAAACACAATGTGAAATGGCGCCGATAGGCTGATCTCCTTTGATTGAAAGAACTGGTAGTTTCCGAATCCGAGCGATTACACTGAGTTCAGCTGCAATAAATGTTCGTTTAATTGGATTTCTTAATCGCTGTGTTGTTTGGTGCATGACATAATCACCCCTTAAGGGTACCTCTATGTAGACTCTCTTTTTCTCTACAGTGACTACCTTTTTGGACGGTAATTTTTGTCTACTGCGCCAACCTATGAACCTTCCGGGGTAACCATTTGACTGTAGGACAAACGTAATCAGATCTAGTTCCTCAGCGAGGCTGTCGGGCGTACAGATTCGCCTTGCTTGTGTAAACAGAGTATTTACTAATGCTCATTTGTGTTGGATCAGTGTGAAGCTGCTAAAGTTTAGGTATTGACCTGGCCGTGTGGGTTTCCTATACACAATTCTTCTAACCAAGCCATCTTCCCAACGACTTGTTAGGGTATCTAGAAATGGCAGGCAGTTGCCGACCTCAAATTCACAAGTGACCTTCAGATTAGGATGGCAACTATTTAGACGTTGCACTAGGTTACCTATCATCTGTTTCGATCGACTGAAAATTAAGGCGTCATCGACGTAACGCTTATAATATGACAAGTTTTCTATCTCCGTAGCTAGCTGTTGCTCAATTTTTAGCATGAAAAAGTCTGCTAAGATGGAACCCAGCGGACTTCCCATGGCTACTACGTCTATTTGACGGTAGGACTGTTCAAGGAAACGAAAACTGACATTCTCAGTACAGAGCAGCAAAGTTTCCTTCAATATGTCAGTGGGAAGTGGTAACGAAGTGTGACTCATTTCAACGAGTTCACAAATGTAGTCAATCGTTTCATGCAGTGGGACATTTGTGAAAAGTGACTGAACATCTATAGAGCACATCAGTTCATTGGCAAGATTGATTCTGTCCAGGTCACTGATCAATTCAAAGGAATCTTTAATGGAGTATTTCTGAAATTTCTGTTTTACTGGGGTTAGAATAGTGACCAGCCAGCGTGCTAATTTGTGGTAAGGTGAGTTTGTCATTGCCAAAATTGGCCTAAGTGGCATCCCAGATTTGTGAGTCTTTGGTAGGCCGTAAAGTTGAGGTGTTGACGATCCGCGCGGCTTAAGAGACTTATACGTTACTTCATCAATAATCCGCAACTGCAAGAGCAGCTGAAGATGTCGTCCTATGCGGTCCTCTATTTCGCCAATGTTGTCTACTCTCTCTATTCGTCGAAACTTTGTTTGATCATCCAATATTGATAACATCTTCTGTACATACACATCCTTGTCTAGAATGACGGCCCCAGAACCCTTATCAGGCTTAAGTATAACCACGTTTTTTGACTTAAGCTCTCTTGACGATTGCTGGTGTTGTCTCGTGATAGGATCCCTACTATTAATTGGAGTCCTGATGAAACCATAGGCTATATTGGTGAACTTCAACCGACCTAGATTGTCAGCACTAGATTGTCGAAGATCAGAAAGCTAATCAATAAGATTCTCAAACTGGGCTTCAACACAAATACTATCAGCCATATGTGATAGTATTTTATAATGAAGACTTCAGGCTAACGCTTCTAGTTGCAACGAATCCAACTGTACTGAAGAACAGTTCAGCACGTACTTACTGATAAGTCAATACGAAATGCTCGCATCTACCAGTTTTCATGTTTTATCTGGTTTGTTCAGACTTTGAAGCATATTTTACGATGGGAAAGTTTTTTCATAAGCCTTTCCTTCCCTTCGACGAAATCTGCATGGACAGGAAATTGTAAAGCTGTAAGCTAGAATGAGGATGAACACACTCAATAATGACAACGAAGTAGAAATTGAGGCAGTTGGTCAACTGATCATTATAGACAGACAGAGCGTCGTGTACAAATAAGGTCAGAACGTAAGAGGGCACCGGTTCTCTTATTTCAATATGCGTGACTGGTTGATGCTAACGATGTCTAATTTTACGATGCCTACGATAAATGAAAGGCTTGTGGTGCACCTTACTGCAAACAGTGGGGGAGGGCCTCACAATAGAGTGGTAGGAATGATCACGTAGGAGCATCTCTGAGCAACAAAATCCTGCGTTCTCTTAGGACTGTGCTAAATTGTGCGTTCGAACTTATATATATGTCAGTGTTGTGCCGGCCGACAATGACATCCAATCAGTTCAAAACACCGCATATGACGCATACTGCTGCAAGAATACACAAGAGTTACCGGAAATTGCTTCTGTCGTTGAGGACAGTGACAGAAGTGTGAACCCTACAGTTCGCATGCCTGGGATGAACTAAATGAAACCCTGGAAATTCCATTCCCTACAGTCGTCTCCTTAGCCCAAATAATATTATTCGGAGGATTATATAGCGCTATACCTGGTGTAGCGACTGTACTGAATAATATTTTGATAGTCGCATTCAT
>QNGE01010208.1:0-10775 GCA_008508345.1 Paragonimus westermani
C
This sequence comes from Paragonimus westermani, assembly GCA_008508345.1. Lineage (NCBI taxonomy): Eukaryota > Metazoa > Platyhelminthes > Trematoda > Plagiorchiida > Troglotrematidae > Paragonimus > Paragonimus westermani. The sequence continues at coordinate 2 of QNGE01010208.1, forward strand.
GATGCAAGACGAGTTCCCATATTGCGAATGTAGGGGGGACATGCTAAGGCGTACCACAGCACCAGATGAAGCTACGCTCCAACAGTTACTTTCCGGCGTCCAGCTGGACGATCGCATTCTCCCTAACTTGCTTCGCCACATAAGACCTCTGGTTTGCGATACCAGCCTGAGGGACCCCACCCTCTGGCACCTATGGACCAAAAGTCTCTCTCTTAACACCACAATCCTTTTGTCAGCATAAGATCCCGATGTCCCATTAGGAAAGTTAACAGGTACGGCTGACAAATTTCATGAGTGCTTCCTCAAGCGCCCCACTAACGGTGTGCGTGACCTTACCCTCTCTCTCATCCAAAACAACACACGCTTGATGACCTCCAACCTTACACGTCCCAGCTGACACTCACTGTAAATAACCCGGCTGGACGCTATAGGAAAGGCCGTAACCTCTCGTACACTGGGCACCTTCCTCATTCGTAACCTCCCCATCTGAACTCCGAACCAGCAACATCTGTTGCTATAACCAACGTTCAGTTGACAATGCACGCAAGTGCACGCAGCTCTGTGTATATTCCGGTCTAAATTTCTAAGTTAAAAAACAGTAAAACTTCCTGGCAGCTAGTGATGAAAACAGCTGCCGCTGGCCAGATCGAGAGCCGCCTGTTTTGTGTCCACGATGTCTCCATCGTACTTCGTTTCCCCACCTACACCGGTGTAGAGTTTAACGTTAAATTCTCAGATAACTATACGCGACCTCAAACCCATGGACTATGCCCCACAGACAGGCGACCATTCCAGAGTGTTACCTACGACCAACACCTCTTGACGATTGATCTAGGACTGTGCCGAAATTTTCCTTGGATTTTTATCATTGTCGAATCCTAACACTCAATTATTGGCCTTGGTATCCTCACAAAGTACATGTTGGCTGCTAACCTCGGCAGTCGGAAACTTGTATAAAGCACCACTGAGGCAAACTCGATCAGACTTTGAACGGCTTTACTGGAAGCCAACCAGTATAAGCCGATGTTGGAGCATTTTCCTGGAGCCTGCCAACCTACAGCTGATAAAATGGTACCGAACCATTAATGTACTCATCATATCCTCACTAAGGGAGCATCTAACTTCGAGCGTTCACGCCGAATGCCGCCTCAGAAGCTGAAGGTCGACAAAGCGGAATCTGCGGATATGTTGCCTTTAGGACTTTTCCATCCACCGAACAGCCCGTAGTCATCGCTTTTGCGGATGGTCCTCAAGAGGACCGGGGCGATTGTAGACATGTGGTGATTGCTGAGCGCTGAACAACGCCGCCATGCTGGATCGTTAGCTCTTCGCGCACATTCATTACCTTTCTGTTAGACATCACGGAGTGGAGATATTTTCCGAAATAGATCAGGTCAAAGCATAATACCGAATTCGTGTGGTTCCCAATGATGTCGACAGGACAGCGATCAGGACCCCAACTGACATATCCGAATTTGTCCGTATGCCTTCTGGCCCCAGAAACCACGCCCGGGCATTCCACCGCCCCATAAGTCAAGTTCTACGTGGACTAGAATGTGTGTTCGTCTACACTGATGACATACTCTTTGCCGGCAGTGATGCGCAGGAGTACCTGATTCGTTTGGAATTCGTATTTGAACGCGTAAACCATGACGGCGTCACCGTCAACACAGCCAGGTTTATCTTCGGCGATTCTATCACCAAATTCCTTGGTCACAGCAGCGATAAAGGCGGCATCATGTCATTTTCGGAGAAAAGCGGAGCGATTTCGAATTACCCACTTCCTTAGGTCACTAGAAGCTGCAGGCAATTTCCGGGGATTGTTAATTATTTTTATCTGTCTATCCGCAGTTGCACTGAGGTCCTGGGACCAATGACTGACCGGCTGCAGGACAACAGGAAAACGTTCGTATTCACTCCATAAACCACCACCTTTTACACACTAGTCGAGCAGACCCTGGAGGAGGCCACAACCCTCGGCTATCTGATTACAGGGGACACAACTGGTTCTCTCACAGGATGCACAGGATTGACGGGCTGGGGCAGACAGAAAGCCATGTCGCGGAGAGGAAGGGCATAAGGTGGAGGCAGGCAACCACGTATCTGTAGGGGACGAGCATAGATCACCAAGGACGATTAACGCTTTGTTCTTCGATGAAAAATTCTACAGGAGCCAGTGAACGAACGGATCAGCATTCCGGATTCAGATGTGTGAGCTTCCTGTGGTTCCATAGGAGGGTTCTGTATAGTACGCATCACTCAGAATTCGCGTACATATATAACCAGCTGCCGCATTCTTGCAGATGGAAGCGGCTGATCGTGCGTAAGGCAATAATGATACCGCATAATATCACGGTTAGTATGCAGCAAACAATGCTTTGACACCACAAGTGACTTCGTGTGGAGGCTTATAAGCTCATAAATTCCGTAATTTAGAGCTAACTGACAAATATTTAGTGAGATGGAACTGTTGAGTACTCTCTAACATTCTGGACGTCCACACGTCCATTGCCATACCATATTTCTTCGAGCCCCTGCGAATGCGGAATGGGGTACATTCAACTGCGACATGCTGACAGGACCTACGAAACATGCGCTTGTCACTTTACAACGGTAATGCACTTTCACAGTCTTCTGGAGGTCAGTCCACCTCAGAGTCCGTGGGAACCCTCCTCAGAACTCGCGGGAACAAAAATTTATTTAAGCATAAGTGACGTCTAAAACAGGAAGAACCTTCAGCTCTTTCTTTACTACTGTCCAACGAGAAAATCTCACCAGACTTCTAGTTGTGGTCGAGTTATTCAGGGAATACTACACGACAGCCTACAGCGTCACATCCACGAGCAAGCATCCAGCGTTACCGCTGCAGAATTTCAGGCAACCACTCGTGATCGCTGAGTTTTCTGTACCAGATGGCGAAGAACTTTTACTCAAGGTTAATTCATACAGTGCAATGGGTCCTGACATGATCCATCCCAGAATACTCAAGGAAGCAGCTGTTAGTCTGGCTGAACATTTCTATAAGCTGTTTAAGCAAACACTCCAGACTAGCATTCTCCCCAGCGCATGGGAGGAGGCGATGGTCACACCCATATTTGAAGTGGGTGACCGGCAGCCTCCAGCTAGTTATCGGCCAATCAGCCTCACTAGCATTCCGTGCAAAATAATTGAACGCCTACTAAAGAGCGCCATACTCAACCACTGCTTACTAAGTAATATTTTCTCTCCCACCCAGCATGGCCTCCATCCTAATCGGTCATGCATAACAAACATGCGTATTTTCATGGATAGTCTGACAGAGGCCAAAGATAATGGCCTCATCTCAGATGCTATCTTCATTGACTTAGCCAAGGCTTTTGACAGTGTCCCACACGGCCCCCTGAAACATAAACTGGAAGCCTATGTTATTCAAGGAGAAGTTCTTCGCTGGATTGCCTCTTTTCTTGATAACAGAACTTCTAAAGTTAGGACCGGGTCAAACCTTTCGTCTCCTTCTTTCATTTCTGCGGGAGTTCCCCAAGTGTCAATGCTAGGTCGTTTGTTATTCCTCATTTACATCAACAGCCTTCCAAACAATACTTCTAGCAACACCTTTTATACGCAGACGACCTAAAAATCTGGAATGCCACCGATCCCAGTGCACTACATATTGATCTTGACGCGATCAAGTGCTGGTCGGAAGATCGGAGTCTCCCACCAAATGACAATAAATGTGCTCCCGTGTCACTCGGTGGAGATTCTGGCAATGCCTTCATGATTCATGGTGCATCTAGCACAGTAGATCCTGTGAGAATCGATCTGAAGAAATATCTGGGCATCTGGTTGTCGTATAACTTGTCCTTCATGTATCACCGTGAGATGGCGGCAAAAAAAGGATTTGCCACTCTTATGATGATTAGGCGCACTTTCACCCGCATGGAAAAGAAGGCATTTCAAATGCTTTACGAAATTTATATATAAGACCGCTCCTCGAGTATGCGAATCAGGTCGTGTATACCGGCCTGGAGAAATACGTATTAGCGTGTCCAGCGCGCGGCTACCAAGATGATCGCGGGCCCGAGTGATGTTACTTACGAGTCTATACTTGAAATTCTTGGCCTGTATATACTTGAATTTCGAAGACCTCTTCTTTGGATTAGGTTTTGTAGAACAGTTCTTCACCGTAGCAAATGATGACGACCGGCGAGGACATAATAGGAAAATTTCCAAGCTTCGTCCTCGGACCTTTATTAGGCAGCACTTCTCTTTTCGCATGGTTATTAACTATTGGAACAGCCTTCCTTCTGAGGTTGTCAGCAGCGCTTCTAGCGATCATTTTGAAGCTTTGCTTGACTCTCATTTATCTGAAATTGCATTATGCGAGTAATCTAACTTTGTTCTTGGTATTCACTGTAATCTTCAAGAGCGGTGCTACACTTCGTTTCCAATGATGGCCATTCAGATCAACGGACGTCCACTGAGCAGGGTAAACCGACTGCATCCGAGAACCTTGAGCCCCTGCCTCGAACCTGTGTGTCAGTCGCTGAATCAATCGTATACTGTTAACAGTCTGTCGGCGCCCACGTGTGTGTGCATTCCTACTGGACGGCGTACATTAAGGTATTTTTACATCTGTGGTGGATAGTTACATTGTACGAGCGCTTCAGTCATCATTGAACTTCCCACTTGCGTTAAGAGAAGCCGCCCGGACCGATTAAAATTCTTTTGCCTAAAGCGTTGCCCAGTAGGTATCAGACTGAGTCCACCACAGGGTTCGTCACTAAAGGTGAAACGAGTGCTACTTTCAGTTGGTCGCATCAAAAGTTATGTAGCTCCCCTGCTCCTTGGACCAACTCTGGATGATGTGTTTACGGAAGTTTCGAGGGGCGTGGCTGTGAAAATCCCGGAGCATATGGTTGAGGGAGCCTTGAGAGGCCCAGCTACACTAAGTAAGGAGAAAATAAGAGGTAGAATCTAATGTTAGATTATATCAAAGATTGACCCATCAGTCACCAGACCCGAAGCCGTGAAAGTTGGCTGCGCCCCAAGTGGCCATCCAAGTAGCGGGACCGTCTTTTTTGCCGCCTTAGGAGTGTCTTCTGAGTGTCTTGAGTGAACATTCGAAATACACTCAAAAGACAGTCAAATGAAAAAAATTTCAGTAGGGCCTATTTCGTTACGAACTATTATGGGTTTCCTTCTTGAATGCCCCATCAATGAACAAGTATTAGTCCCGAACTATATCCCAAGTACATCAAGCCTCCGCGCAGCGTTATCCATATATCGGTCGCATTTGAACAAAAAAGGTTTTAAGCAATAAAAATTTGATGCAGAATCATGAAATTCACACAATTGAGGGAGATTTACTTGTGACGTGATGCCTCGCTTCCACTTTTCTGTGTAATCTTGTTACTTCTTGTCCTGTATCTAATTTTGTAAACGTCCTATCTGCCTGAGAGTCAGTCTAAACCGAAGTGAAATATCTCAAATAATATTGGAAATGTCACACTTTGCGACTCCAGTAAAATCAAACAGAATAGTGCACCGATCACTTAAATCGAAAGCTCTTTGGTTCATGTTAACTGAGTGAGCATTAGGATGCAAAGTGAACTTGTGTACACTTCGGCCAGTTGGACGAATTCTCAGAGTCCAAATAAAAATAGAATATCTCGGTTACTACTGAAGATAATACAACGTGCCACCGCAGTAAAATCATTCACTCCGAACACACAGTTGTCAACATAAAAAAAACCTACCGTCAGCGATTTTCCACACAACAAGCCTGCACACCCCGAATTGCAATTGGCTGATCATTCTGAAGATGCGCCCATGGTCATATGATGTGACCAAACAAAAATCAGTCACTGGCTATTATGTTTCAAATATGGTCTGAATCCTCTGCATTTTCTGCCCCTAAAGTGAAATGCTGGGTACCTTACGGAAGACACTCATAAGGCGGTCGACCCACTGGAGCNCTTACGGAAGACACTCATAAGGCGGTCGACCCACTGGAGCATACAGACACCCACAGACACTTATAAGGAGAATGATCGGTCATGATTTAGAAAGACACACTCACCACGTCATCAATTTGTGACAATATTCAACCTTCCCGAGCATATTACACAGACGTCTCAACCAAGGCTAGACCACCATATTGCTGCTTTTGCTGAGAAGCTAATCAGGATGTTCACAACTGAAGATTTAACTGCGACATTTATTGCACGCGCAGCGTTTCGCCTTGACCGGAAGGCGAATGGCATCAGTGCAACACGGAGGCCACTGAAAATTGTTCTGGGAACCAGACTTGAAGCTAGCCTACTCCCGCAGTGGTCGCCAGGAACGCGCCGTGTGGAAATGCACGCAGCGAGAAACTTGGCATCAGAGAATCTTGAACGCCCAAAAGCAGCCTTAAAGGAGCTGCTCGATAAAAAGATGTGAAGTTGAGTCCGATCTGTTCGTCCAAGATTTTCAGGTCATCCCTGCTAACACAACTAGGGGTGAGTTAAATAAAACCCTCAATTCCGTCTAATGGAGCGATCTGGAGATCACTTATAGATGGTTAAGGGATTTGGGAAAAATCCCCAATGCAACCCTAATGTATGTAGCGTGATAATTTCCTGATCGGTTCACTCTTCGCACCCTATTCCATCCCTACGTTGACAAAAAACTACATAATTCTCCCCCAAATAAACCCGAAACCACGCAATTTGCTCCCTAAACTAATCAGAAGCCGCGTAATTTACCCTAATTAATTCGAGGCCACGTAAGCGCCCCCTAATTCTACATGAAAAGACGCAATTCACCACGAATATCATGGAAATCATGCAGGTGACACAGGAAGTAAATCACGACAGAAATAGACGGAGAAATTTCACTGCAGTGATTGAAAAGTACATAATGGAATATTCTTATGTGCCTTTCATCATTCCTTACTGTGTTTCCTGGAGAAGAAGAAAGGTATGCAGTATAGCAACCGCCTAGAAATATTGGCGAAGAAAAATAAGAACCAAAAGAAACCCACGAATACGAGGATATATATCCATATGAACGATGAAATTTATCGGTTTCAAACTCGTTCTAATGCTAAGCGATAAGACAAGTGAATAATACTTATGGTGTGCACAACTCAACGCAGTTGAAACTCAACGTCACTTTAAAACGCATGGCAGACTAACAGGCAAAACAATTTCAGATGGCGAGGTTTATAATCATCCCAATCACGTCACTCTTTTGGTTTCCAAACTCGTCCTCATGCTAGACGATGAGACAAGTGAATAATACATATGGTGTGCAAAACGAAGTAATTGAGAATCAACTTCGTCGTCTGTTCGACGTTAACTTCTGCTCTTGTTATCAGATAAAGAAGGACAATTGGTACGTGTACCAACATCGAAATGAACGACTTTGATGGGAGGAGGAGCGGAAGATCTTTGTGAAAAGCGTTTGTACAATATTTCTGCTGGTCTCGTTGGTTCATTAAGCACAGTCTGTACGTGGAAGACTTAAAGGGAAGGACGAAAAAGTTATCAAGTGAGCCGTGCGTGACCACACTCTCCGCAGGGTGTTCCAGAGAATTCACATGGTACACCATATCTGCCTTACCATGCAGCTTACAATAATTCAACGCAAATATGTGCATTTATTGTCTCACAAGGTCACAATCAGTAACAATGAAGATGAGGTGAAATAAAATATATACAGCAACAGATGGACCTAAAAAGTTGCTTCACTTGTCACCGTTCAAAAAATTCCGTGAAGCCATCGGTTCGATGTATGAAACAAGTGTTGGCATTCCATAGCCTTCCAGGTCTTAAGGTCTGCCAAACCGTGGCAATTGTGGGTGAAGTCACAAGATAGGGTCTTACGACACATTAAAATCTGCTGGTGTATGCATTGGAGTGTTCGCGAGCCTACACGGACGCTCCTGGAAAACGGCCCCGACGTCATACGACGAACAACGCCCAGGCACAACGAATGCATATAGTTAATGTGGTAGGTGGAGGTCATATCTACCAATAGAGATATAAACGCGACAGGGACTCGGAGCTTGCGATGCGAAAGTATGCGTCCGTTCGAAGAGAACAACTTTGTGGCATAAACGCTACTTTCCGCTCGCATTATACTCCTCGTTGGTTGCACTTATCACAGTCGCAGTATGTACCGTGCCTGTGTGCTTAATTAATATATGAACAAGCCGACGTATCATAGATTATTACTTTCAAACACACCGTAATCGGAATATTGTTAATGATGGAAATTGCCAGCATGGAGTGAAATCTGCCGTTAGACGGCGATAAAATGAGAAATTATTGAACATCAGACGATATTTCCATGGTATCGCTCAGGAATGTGGAAATCATCGATTTCCACGACAGAGAGCATCAGGAGAGTTAAAAAGGTTTGTCTTAGTCGACCGTAAATCGGTTTGTCTTTCATTTGGCGCCGAGATCGAAATTAGCGATGGTGGGTGTCGTGACGGTATGAATGTAGCATCCTCTGAAGAATTTTTTCAAGTGTGATTAATATTTGACCGATGTTATCTTATATTCCATTTTAGGTTATGGATTATTTACAGGGCTTCATATATGTCTTCGAGGATCGCGAATTTGCTAGCTTTAGCGCCTCCAAATTTCAGTGGTTCCCAATCGCACGCGGTGATAATCATAATCGCCCAAACTTATCAACTGTCGGCACCAATTTCAAGGAACATCGAATGGAAAAGTTTAAAAAAGATGGACTTCGACTTATACGGTGCACGTTCATTAATCATTGGTCGCCAAATCTCTCCATCTACCAGATCGCAAAACTTCAGCAATCTCGTCAACACATTTCGCTATTAACTTAGCGTAAATCCTTGGCGTACGTGATAAAGAACTTCTACGCATCAAAACAAAATTACCCCCAAAACACAATAGACATATCTCATATTTTCCTAAATATTCCGTCCACATGATATTGAAAACCCACATATCAAAGGTAAATCAACGACAGCACTCACCCCCTGCGGTTAAATTTCAGCACTGTTAATCCTTATTCCATTATTTTTCACACCATACAATTCTTGCAATGCGTCCAAAAGTTATAACATGACATCTTCCGGTTTGTTTCTTCCTCCACACACACCGACTACAATTATAATTATAATCGGCTCATTCAAGCGACGGAGCACAGGCCGTATTATTATGTTTCCTGCATTCGTTAGCGATAGACCACCGACATTGAGCTGGATTCCAACGGACGTCACATGCTGTAACTAACTGCTCATAACAGTATTCACAGTGCTCTTAAGCAACCCCAAATGAGCACATTCATCACGTGTCGGCGGACTTCTAGGTGTTGATACTGGGTAACCGCAGTATTATTTCCTTCAAAATACGCAAAGGTCGCGTCACATGCACTTCAGGTGTGTTGCTGGAAATTGCCCATTTTCGAAGGCGGTCGACAACGTTAGCGTTAAGGAAATAAACCTCCTGATCCTGCAAACCAGTTTCTATTGAGCTCTCCGGTACATCTGAAATCATCCGTTTTGATTATGATAGTTAAACTTGCCTTCAGAAAGGGGTTGTGATATGCGTTCATGTACGGACGCAATAGTGGATGAAGAACATTGGAAAACATCCACATTCTCCTAGAAATCTTGTACATTACTGTTAAGCTGGGCAAGTGAGCGTTGCACATTTCATAAATGGCAGAACGACCGACTAACACTTCAGAAAACCACCGGTATAATGAATAAACTAATCTCTCAATTCAGCGTCATCATGATGCTGCTCAGACATAACGGCAACTTTTGCAAACCTCACAAGAAACGAGAACATCCAGCAAGGCATAAATTTGAACGCATCGCGCGTAAACAACCCAAGCGGTCAGAGCTCGGTCAAACAAAGAACGAGTTTATCCGTACAACGATTACTTCCTGCGTCTGAATGTCAAGTATTCCATGCATTATATAAATAAACATTACACACTGTTTTTCAAAATGAAACGATTATAAATTTCCCCTAAACAACCTTAATTCGCCCTTAAGTGATTTCCTTGTTGGTGCCAGCAGCTGCTAACACCGACTAACTTGGGATTATTGGTGATGAACATGTTGCACTGGTCGAAGTTCATATGGCCTATTAATGTTGCACAGCGTTGTAAGAGAACCTTTTTTTCCACTTGAGCAAAGAGGAGCAGTAGAGTTTCCGGTAGTACCTCCGAAAGTGGGCTAGCGACAGTCAACTTTTTATTGATCAGTCCGATTAGGCGGATTCCCACTGACGAGGACGGCCTTAACTATGGGTGCACGTGCCAGAACGTTAGTCAAAACGTCATAATCATGGTCAAGGGAATATATATCGAACCTCATCGACCTTACTGGAATATTTCGTGAGCAGTTCCTAGAAAGATTTTGAACGTGATCTCAAATACCGATGGGAAAAACGAAGTTTTTTCAGTGGAAGACAACAGCTATCGTCAATTAATTGTGAGCAAAGTAGTGTGACAAGAACGCACTGGCGCAAACTGCTGATACAGAATTGCTGAGGCAGGGTCCTGTAACCATGGTCGTGTGAGCGTCGTGCGAACACTAGTAACTCTGTAGAAGGACGGACTTACGAGTGATTTGCCCATTTCCATTGCGTGGAAACTGAAGGGTCAAGGAAAAGTAAATGTCTTTCAATCCGTCACGAAGCGCCACTGAGATTTTCAACCGATCAAAAAATCTTTACAACCGAGGACAACCTAAAATTTCCCATGTAGCACGACCGTCTTATGAGTGTCTTTTGACAGTCTTTTGAGTGTATTTTGA
>QNGE01010209.1:0-10775 GCA_008508345.1 Paragonimus westermani
TTCTTCGACGAAGGACTTTACTGCACACGGTGCCAGCAATATCTCGAAGCGAGCACCAGAAGGTGAGTTTAAATGTCGTTTCCTTATAGCATTCATCCTGGATCCGGATCTTCCTGGATGGATCAGCAATTTCGGTTATGTTACATAAAGTTCTTCGACGAATTTCAATTTTAGATCCACCGCAAAATCCAACCCCTCTTCATCGTGTTGCGGTGGTGAAACCAGAATGACAACTGGGCTAACGGGGTTCTGGTAAACATTAATACTGTCCTACTTGTCTTGCAAGCGAGCCTACATACCGCATGTTTTTCCCTTCGATTTGCAGAGAGAACACCAGAGCGAAACCTAACGGAAACGAAAGCAGAGGAGCGTGTAGGCGCAACGGAAGAAGAGATGATTCCGAAAGTTAACGGAGGGAAGAAACCATCTTGGACGGATGCAACCGTTCAATGAATAGAAATTCATTTGCATGTGGAAGTAAACTGCGAATAAAAGTTTACAAAGATATTTAACGTCGTATTCATTAAAAAGGGGTGCCCATAATGCGTCTATGTGCTTTCTGGTTGCAAACGGCGCAAACATTGCTAATCGACTAGTGAACGGAATAGGAACGAATTGGATCATAGACTGAACAAGTGAACTTGGTTCGATTGCGTCCATGCGGTTTCTGGTTGCAAATGGTGCAACCACTGCCAATCGACTAGAGAATGGAACAGGATCGAATTGTGTGTGGACATCGCGAGTGGATTAACGAGCCACCTCCATGTGATAAAGACGTGGTTGTGCAATCGGCCCGCCACGTCCGTTCGCCGCATTGTTTATGCAGGTGTTCCGGTAAGCCGGATGTACCTGCCTAATTACTGTCCTTCCGCGCATGTTCATACTTTCCCCCTGCTCCAAATATGCGGTGGTAGTGATTGATCTGCATCATATGCGTACACTGCAACGGCGACTCGCACCACCCACCCCGTTGTTTTGCAGGGTAAGCATGTGAGAGGGTATGCGGAAGCGTGATGCGGATGAATCACCACCACCCCATATTTGGGGCAGGGGGAAAGTATGAACATGCGAGGCAGGACAGTAATTAGGCAGGAACATCCGGCTCACCGACGCACCTGCATAAACAATGCGGCGAACGGACGTGGCGGGCCGATTGCACAACCACGTGGTTAACATATGGAGCCGGCTCGTAAATCCCCACGCGATGCTCACACAATTCGATCCTATTCAATTCTCTATTCGATTAGCAATGTTTGCATCACTTGCAACCAGAAACCGCATGGACGCAATCGAAACCAGTTCACTTGTTCAGTTCATATTCCAATTCGTTCCCATTCCATTCTTCTTCACAGTGCCGTTGGAATATTTTCCGCTCACGTTTCGCAGTATGTGCACCCGGCACAGTAGTTGATGGAAGTGCGGCATTTCCTGTGTAACGGGCCCTTGAATGGCCGCGCTCTCGTCCATGATCATTGTCCTTGTGTCCACCGGTCCCACGAAGAGAAGGAATTGCCGGATGAACATGGCGACGGCTACCGTAGTTTCATTTGCAAACCAACCGAAGCAAACCGGTGAGCCCACACCACTTGCATCTACAACAACTAAAACAAACAAATTATATCGTTCCTCACAACTCCTCTAAGTGGCGTCTGCACCGATAACTTCGGGGTAGCGCCCACAAAATTCTATCTGCTCCTTACTCATGAACATAAATTGTGTCAATCGGTTGCCATCATCTACGTTATAATAACACTTACCATGTGTGTTCAGTTGGGCGTGCAAACGACCTAGGTAGCCAACGGTGTTTCTTTGGGCGAACAAACGTGCTCTCAGGTTGCACACATCCTTCGTCGTTTTCTTCTTATCGAAGTGCCCCCGGATGTATTGCGTGATGTTGAGTGACACTGTGCCGTTGAGCAGCCACGGTCGGATTTATTTGATTTCTTCCTCGGTGAGGCGATGCCTTGAGGCCTCGTAAGTTACAACAATCACGTCGCACGGATGATTGTGCAACATAACGAATTTCGTTACCCGAAATCCGCCGTCCACGTTCCGGTTCACGTTGGAATACGCCGAGCATCTCGTTTGACCGCTGGTCCTCTCTCGAACACCGGTGGATGAGCGCAATACATGGGCCCTACGTACGCATGCGCACACCCGTCTCTTATGATCACCGAAAGCGGATTCGGTGGATCGGATGCGATACGAAGACCCCGATCGAACTTCGAAACGTAGGACCTCCGCACCAACCGCATCCAAATTTTGGAACTGTCGTGGAGACCAGACATTCCGCAAATAATGATAATGATGGTATATTTCTCAACACGTTTGTGAGAAACACGCTCAGATAAGCGTGATCAGTACACACATTTTAACGTGACTACATAACGTACATCTAACTGTTAATTGTACAAGACACCAATTATAGGAATAGAGTAATAAAACGGACAAAATAATAAGCAAAAATCTTGTTTATAAAGAGGCAGATGGTTCACTCGCGTCTGAAACAATAGTTCTCAAGATGTTCGATATTCGATTAAAAATGTTAAGTTGTTACATCAATTGTTGCTTCACAAGGCTAACGTAGGCCTTATGTTCAAGGCCATGCCAGAAAAAGGATTTTTCAGGATGGAAAAAATGGATAGTCGAAGAATTTCGCCATTAGTTGATATGGATGGCCTCGGAAAATACGTAGAAACTTTTGGGAAGATGAGGGAAGATAGGCGGGTACCAATTTTTCCGGAGAAATGGACGATCTTCTGGACTGGACTCCGTTATTTCCTCAACTCGACGGAATTTCACGAATTGCCCAACCAGTACAGGATTTTTATTCTCCGAACGTTGTGGAATGTTGTCTCGCGTTGGAATTTATCGCAGAATCAAGAATGGAAGGCAAAATTACGCGATAAGCAGAAGAACGTAAAATGGTCATGTGAAGTATGACGAATGATGGAGTCTGACATTTTCTGGCCAAATCTTTTATATAGAATTTACAATTTTGTGCTAGTTAATAAAATATATATCTCTAACAAATAATTGTTGTCGTATAACGCGAAGTGACCAATTCACAGATTATCCTAGTATATGACTACAGCCGAATTCCGATGTCGATTTAGTATGTACGGCCGTTGTGTAGAATGGAAAGATGTTTAGCAACACGGAAAGATTATCAGGTAGTCTGTAGAATAAGAAGAGGCACGTATTTATATGTAATCATATGAGGCGAACAGGTTAAGCCATATATATTCTCTAAACTGTTTTAACTTGCACAGCTATTGCGTAGTGGTTAATAGCTATACAGAGCTGATAATCGTTGAGTATGTAGTAAGAGTACCAGGATGGTTTGGTTACTACTAACGGGGATGTTTAAGATGTCATATGTTGGCTATAGTTTTGCTATGCAGCTGCAATTTTTCGACAAAGCTGTGTACAAGATCTATCCTGCTGGAGAAATGATGAGTTTCAAAATGGGGAATTTCTCAAATGGCTAAATTGATAGCTTTGATCAGTTCGAAGTGTGTGTGGCGTTACATCCTGTGGTATAGATTCACCCTCCGTTATTATTAGATTAGATCTGATGGTTAGGTGTTATCAGGTCCGTTTTGAAAGATATCGTCTTCAGGCAGGCAGAGTTTGAAGATCAACATGACGTTCTTTAATGTTAGGAAAGTTTCTAAGCTTCGTTTGAACTGATGTATATTCTTACTGGTTCTAATTGCATGTGGGAGTTTGTTCCAAATGTAAGTATATTTCACTAGGAAAAAATTTGAACGGAGTTTTCTACGGGATTTAAGAGTTGCCAAAGTGAACTCTTTGTTCCTGATGTTGTATTTTGAGCTATGTTGAAGGCGAATCGCGAGTTTTACCTTAAATTTATTGCTATAAACTAGATTATACATGAGCGCAAGGTTTAGCTTGAGACGCCGTAGCCAAAGAGGATCCAGTTTAAGCGTCTGGCATCGTTCTCTGTAGTTCAACGAAGGCGGATAACCCACTAAACCTTTCGTAAATGCACGTTGGAGACTTTCCAGAGCTAGCCTATCAGACTTGCGCAAGTGACTATATATGAACGTGCAGTACTCAAGCTGGGGTCGTACGCACAGCTTATAAAGGTGCAGTCGAGCTGCAGGAAAAAAGAATGAGTGCCTGATGTATCCAATCGTTCGCTTAGTTTTAGCTACTAGGAAAGAAATGTGTTCAGCAAAATTGAATGAGTTTGAGTAACGTATACCTAGGTCGCGGACTGAGTTGGCAGTTGGAATAGCATGACCATCCAGCTTTATAAAGTCCTCTGGTATATGACAACCGTGTGTGACAATGGTGGATTTATTGGCTGAGAATTTCATCAGCCAGGTTTGACACCAAGACTCTAATGACATGATGTCTTCCCGTATATTTCCTAAAGAAGAATTGAGATCGCCAGTAGGAAAAGTATAGACAAGTTTGATGTCATCAGCGAATAGGAATAGTTTGCCATGTTTGATAACTTCACATATATCATCTATATACATAAGAAAGAGCAACGGTCCCAGGACGCTTCCTTGAATCACTCCGCTGGTGACTGATCTGGGCGTTGAGCTGTTATCTCCTATTTTCACTGTTTGTGTGCGGTCCACAAGGTATAAAGCAAACCAGCTGAGTAATGGGTCACGTATACCGAAAGATGCCATTTTGATCAGAATGCGCTTATGAGGCACACGATCAAAAGCTTTTTGCATATCCGGGAGTATAATAACAACTGCTTTCCTTGAATCAACAGATATTGTAACATGATCAAAGAATTCCAGCTGACACGTCATGCACGAACGTTTGCTGAGGAACCCATGCTGGGATAGGTTTATAAGCTTTTGTGATACTAAGAATTCAACCATGCGACATTTGATTGTCCTTTCCAATACTCTGGAACAAATTGAAGAAAGGTTAATGGGACGATAATTGTTGATGTTCTGTCGTGAACCACCTTTGTAACGGGGCTGAATTATAGAATTTTTCCATTGGCGCATTGAATACGATAGCATTATATGTGCAACGCATCCGTTTTGTGATTTCTGTTGTCGAAGTGTTGAGAAACATGCTTGCGCTCTCCAAGTTATCCATCTTGGGACATTCCGGCACTTTGAAGATGTAAGAGAGGGAGGTAAGATTCTCCTTTAGGGAATCGAATACAGCGTAGCTTGTTTTTAGTTGGGCAAGTTCAGCCTCCAGTTTAGATACCTTACCAAATAACTCCGCCATTACATTGTCTGGGGGGATAGAACAGTTCTTAGTTAGAGGAGTATTGGTGGGAACCACCAGTTTATCTTCACCCCCTTTCGGGGCAGCATCTTTGGAAGAACCTTTACAAGTTCTCGACCTAGAGCACTTGCCATTAGGTCGTTCAATATCTACCTTAGAGCTAGAACAAGTGGTTTTGACATCAGACGATCTTGTTTGGCGACCGGTTTTGGTCAATATACTTTGTTATATAAAAATATTTTTTAGACAGACGTGGACGTAGATAAAATTTATTCAGATTGTACGGAGAAAAAAGTTGCCAAAAATAACAGTTATATGAGAAACTTCAAGTAAAATATCCACGCAGTGATTACCTGCCCTTTTCGAATCGCGCGCCGATGGTTGTTTCTGAAATGTTTCTGAAACAGAACTGATAAATCAACGACCATTGCGCTCATGCTTTCAATTCGGGAGAAGGCGTCCTTCCGACGTGTACTGCGCATTTATTGCCGGTGAAAACCTATGAAGACCAGAAAATCGAGGAGACACCTGATTGGCTCACAGGGCGCACAGGGTTGACCAGATGGGGCAGAGATGAAACCATGTCAGGGAGAGGGGGCACGCGCGGTGAAGGCAGCAAACCATGTTTCTGTAGGGGCACGTTGCCCGGAGGTTGTTCCGCGAAGTTACGGGCATTCGAAGCAAAGTCGACTGGTCTGCATGTTACACTTTGAGGATGGAGTGGATGTATTAGCGAAGAATGTGATCAGTATTCCATGTAGATAGTCCCTGGAAAGTGTATAGAAAATGTTTTTATAATAGAGGAGGGGGGACACACTTTTGCGGGGAACGGATAGGCCTCTCGACCGGACGTCATTCTTAGCTTAAATTCCTACGAATTTTGAGGAGCTCACGATATGCTCAACCATTGCGGAATTTCGAGTGGGTGGGATGTTTTCTCGCGCGAGATATATCAGTGAAACCGAGAATGAAGAACGGAATCACGCGATAAACAAGGGAATTTAAAACTGGCTATGTGATCTATGACGAACAATGGAACATATGATATTCTGGCATAACCTTCTATATGACGTTAATAACATTGTGTTACTTGATTAAATATATATCATAAGCGAGCAGCTGTTATCAAATAACACGAGAAGAGATCGATTATAAGCTTTCCATGGTATACGATTATTGCCGGATTTAAATTCCAATTGTTACCACACCTGCCACATTCTCCCGGCCAGATGCTCGTTTTTCTCATACACACTTGGGCATCAATGGACCACTACCACCCTTCAACGATTGCGCGTATGTAGTGACAGCTGTCGATCGTTTTACCTGTTGACCTTTGGCTGTGCCAATTAGAGACGTTTCGGCGAAGAAAATTGCCACAACCTTTTTTGAGTAATGGATCGCTGATTTTGGTGTGCCACCTATAATCCCCACGGGTAGAGGCACCCAATTTCAGTCTTCTCTTTACTGCGACTTTGCACAGTTACTGAGTTGCTCACACAATAAAACGGCTGCATACCATCCTTGTGCCAATGATTCGGACGATTGTTTTCACCGGCAGATTAAAGCATCCATGACCGCCAAGTCCGACGCATTGGATTGGAGCGAATGCCTGCAACTCATTCTGCTTGGAATCCAGTCTAATGATAAAGAGGGTATCGGTTGTATTACATCGGAAATGGTTTACAGTATCATTTTATTCTTTCCGGTCAGCGCCGGAAACGAGAAAAAATACCCGGATTTACGCACATGTAAATTTGTTCATGAGCCAGGAAGCCCTGAGAAAACCACTGCAACCACGATGCCTCGGCCCAGTCAGAAAGAGTTGAGTGCGACGACAACTTTTCAATGTTGAAAGGTTCGGGCGGAAAGAATTGTGGGGGGAACCCCGATTCACCGATTATCCAAACCCCGACACAACAGAAGATCTGACAAACGGTCAATCCAAATATCGCGTTAAAAATACAACATCAGGATTGGACGAACGATTTCAGTGTTGTGCCTTCCGTTATTCGCCAATTCATCTGTTCCGTATTCCACCAATTAACATACAGTTCATGATGTTGCATGTGCTAATGAGATCAGCCAATGACGGGCTGTGATTTCTCTGATACGGTTGTACATCAATAAAATGGGCGTCTCAACTCATGACTAGCAATTGCTTACTGCTGCTTGTACCAGGTCTCATCTTCATTACTTGCGTGAGAGGTTTCAATTCACGTACGATTTCTAAAGCAATTCGAAGTCCCTAATTTTGAGTATCACACGAATCCTCATTCGTTTGCCGACTTAAACCAGCCTACACCTACCAGGATATCACCCTAACTGTTCCGATGTTGACTGAAAACCACTATCCCCCCTCCCAGCAGTGTTACATCCATCTGCAGTTAAGACCTCTCCTGCTTTTGGTCAGCGTATCACACTCAGGGGACGGTCGGTACGCTGGCCAAACAGCTAGCAGATTATGATACGTAATATGGTCGTCGAGCGTTTGGTTCTTTTTTCTCTTCACTGCTGTTATTTCTTCGTATTTTAACTCACAACCGCTGTCTTGTGGGAATGTTTTAGTATCTACAGTTCATAATTATTTTTTGCAACACTCATATTTTTCTACATACCGTTTCGTTAACTTCACCTGTACACTTGTTTGAAATCATCATCACTTTCTTGGAGTTGATTGTCCTAATCAATAAAAACAGAAGTTACCGCGTGCCGTCTCTGTCTCCTACCTTTTGGGTGGACATCTGGACTGGTTTACTGATCGCACGGCGAAACTTTCTTTAGCTTCGCGTGTTTGTTGACCCGTCGACGCCGAACCTTCGTTATTCCACGTCGTGTGAGGAATTATCTATCCCTCGTTGTCCGGACCTACCTATTGGCACTGTCTTTCTGTCGGGCGGTGGCCTATACAATCACACTGATTTTGACTTGTCAGTGAGTCACCCGCAATTTTTTGGAAACGTCTTCCTCTTACTTATACGCATACCATTTATACACGCCCGTCATTATCACAGCTCCCTTCAGTGTTGCCATATTTTGGTTATTTCCTATCAGTTGATTGATTAATTCACTGCACTCTGAAGTCTGCCCAATCGTTCGCCGAATTCCGGAATTTCTTCATCTCCATCGCCGAAACCTACTTAGTTCAACATTTCCCCAAAGGCAGTTTTATCATATAATCGCGAAACACCCTGAAGATGCGTTTGGACATATCTCCTGAAATGACCTCAAGCTATTTGGAGCATAGACCTTACACAACCTTGTAAAAGGCAGGCTAATTTGACGTCGCATTTTTTGTACTGAATCTGTGGAACAAGTGGACTATCTTTTTTCTGCGGCGTTCGTCAAAATCCCGCAAATTACATTCACTTTCCTTCTCATTACATCTATTTTGCTTTCGGGTTTAACGTTTGCAGTGCTATTTAACAGTTCGTTGTTTTTCGCCTATGGTTTTCTGCAATTATCAAACACATTTGAGCGTACTTCTCAAGTGTGCTTTGAGAAATACACACCATTGCTATTATCTTATTCATGCCAACGATCCCACTGTTTGCAACATGCCAGTTGACCTTCGAGAGGTCTTCATCAGAGCGAAGCGTCGCATGTTTGCAGTCAATAAGTCTTAGTTCGTTAATTCTCAGCTTGGTCTCGAGCTAAACGTTGATGACTTTTTGTTTCTCCGCGAAGACCTTACAGGCAGTAAATGTGGTAGGACGGTAGTGTACGTCCACGCTTTGTTGCAGGCCTTGTAGTATGATAATCCTATGTTCGGTGTTACTCCCGAGGTGACCTGTTGTTCAGTTTAACCAACTGCCTTGAGTCGTTGGTTGCTGGAGGTTTTCTGCTACCACCGTCATCAGCCCTTCCCATAGGTAAGTTGCTTTTGAGTGAAATAGATAGTAAAACCTGGATGGATGAGCTATCGGTTACAGGGACTGGAAGAAGACCGAACAAGGTATACACATACCAGTGATTGTTCATCTACAGACACCGGCTCCATTATCCGCAGGGGATTTCCAGACGCCTCTTCTTGGATCTAGAAAGCTTATGTCGATTCACATTGACAGCCTACAAAACTATAACCGGGTGTCCCAGCTCCTGTGTCTGATAGGATGCAATAACTTCGATGCTGAGTCAGTCGAAATATTAGAGGCGTGCTACAACAGTGTTTTTGCTCACATGCCAACCTTCCCTCAGGTTTATTTTGCCATCCAGCTTGAAGACAGTGATACCTTGGGCACTTGTTACTCTGCTAGTACTTCTGAACCATAAAAGGAACGTATGTGGGAGGATATACTGTGTTTTTATGAGTAACTTGAGGGTACTTGAGATAAGCTAGGTAAGGGTGTTTCCCCAGGACTTTGAAAGCGTATTCCTGACTTTTTTATCGTTGTTGACTTGACGAAGAGGGCAGATAGGCGTCACCGCCCTGACACGACATTTTGTCGGTTTGATCTTTCTGGTGGTTGTGGTTGCCGCTAGTGAGGACTGCCTGGTGGACGGGATGTATATCAAGCCGCCGATTGAACTTAGTGATTAGGTCCTGTTTGTATTTACTGTTGTCCTTTGCTACTTAGAAGAGCCGGCAGATAATCCACAGCTAGAAATTTCATTCAGCCTCATTTCATTGGCCCGAGGAACTATTTTGGATCACTTCTTGAATATGATCCTGTACCAGAATTATCACGCGTTTTAAAGTGCACTAAGTGTGCTCGTTTGCCCATTGCTCACCTGTTTTGCACAGAAGGCATATTCCTTCTATGGCTGTTCCAAGTTATTGTATATGCATGAGCTCATGGGAAGCCCGGGAGATCTAAGCTCATTCCTCACTGCTTGAAATGAGTGCAGGCAAGAAATCTAAGACTGCACCAACTTCGTACAGCCAAAGGTCTCCACGAAAGAGGTCGCACGAACAAATCTTCTCACCCAAACCTGTGCTTATACTTACAGCGAATGAGTCTTCAGCCCTTTCTTTGCGAATACTTGACAGCAAGACTGTCTCGGGCATCCTGGACGTGGCCAATTCACTTGAGAAGTATTATTTGGGGTTCTACAACGTATCACCGAAGAAAGTGCTCCGATCTACCACTGCAAAGCTTTCGGCAACCACTTCGGTACTAAATTTCAAAGACTTTCTTCACAAGGTGGTTCAGCAGTCCGCCACGTCCCATCGAAGCTTGTCTCAGAATTCTCAAATAAACGTTCGCCTGCCTGGCAGGTCTCTTTTACGAGCTGTTTCAAAGGAAAATCTGGACAAACACCCTCTCTAGTGCAGCTAGAATCGCGTAGATTTTTGATTAAGTTGACCGATTGCCTCCTTCTAGTTGTCGACCAGCTATCTTCACTGGCAGTTTGTGCAAGAAACTGCAGCGCTTATAGAGGCACACCACTCTCAGGCACCTTTCATCGAAAAGTTTCTTTTCCAAATCTCAGTGCGATTTCATTCTCAGCCGGCCATGTACATTAAAACGCGCTTACGTCCATAGACAAACTGAGGGGAACATAAGAAAATCGCCCTATCTCAAGTATGCTCTTCTTCAGCT
>QNGE01010211.1:0-10760 GCA_008508345.1 Paragonimus westermani
GTTCATTCGTAGGGCACAATTATGCTGGTGGGAATGAGAATGCAGATTCTATCCGATGGTTTAATGTAATGAATACAACGCGGGTCACAGCAACTGTAGCCACTATTGGTTTTACTCATGATCCATAATGTTTGATGGAAACAGTTGGTTATGTTATTCAGTGTTAACTTACCCCACATTCAGAAGTTGAACACTCATCCAAATCCATTTGCTGTCATTTGCACGGATAACCACTTTCTACTGAACATACCAGTTGCATGTTAGGTGATGATAAACGGGGACATAGAAGGGCACATAAACCTAACCAGGATGGGTCGAACTATGCAAACATGGTTGCATGTATCAACGGTTAGTTTCACGAACAAACTCTAAGCAAATTTTGTGGCGTTATTCTGACGAACCTGACTTTCTATTCGACTCCTGTAGGAATTACCTTATGTCCCCAAACGTAGTTCGAGATTAGAAACGGGGATGCTCTGCAGTGTGGCTCTTGAGCCAGTTAAAACCACTGTCATTATGAACACTTACTCACACAACATGTTTTATGAAGGTGAAATCTACTGGTGGAAAACATCGGTAGCAAACTCAACCAATCCTTCGAGATGCCTATTTTTGTACTCCTTCAATCGATACATCTTCTTCTGCAGTCAGTCTTCTTTTGTTGAGACAGGCGCTCAAATAGCAAAATGATATGAACGGGACTCTGTTCAGATTATTTGGGCTTAGATGCTGAATAAATCCAGCGAAATAAACGTGTCCCGGATAAAACACCTTTTCAAATCCATTATGATCGATCGCAGTACCTGCACTTTCGCAGCCCACAGCCCTTCAAAATCAGAATTTGGAACAGTGCTAGTTAAAAACAGATGGATAATAGGTTTTTCTCCCGCTTTCTTGACTAAAACTTGTGCCTACAAATTCAATCAGCGTACCGCATGTTGGCATACAACCACCCGTGTAAGACTGATAGGCACACCCTGAGAAGTCTTCAACTTACGCCCACAAATATTTTACTTGGTTATTCATCTCCGTGTGCAGGCCATTTCATAATAATCCGATCACCCTGGTAAGGTTGCACACCAAAGTGAACGGTGGCCAGCTGAACGTGGTTACCGATTGTCACAAACAACTTGTGTACAGAGTAATAAGTAGTTCATATATTATTTATGTACACAAATCTTGAGTTACTCTTCGTGTTTCCTCCCTGGTCTTGAGCCCACTTTGTCAACGAATTACCGATATTCGTGTGCTGTAAAACCTATACATTTTAAATCGTGTTAGTTGTGGAGAGCAAATGGACATCGAAACCCTCTGACAATCCCATCAGAAAAGCTGTTAGTTGGACTCCTGGTGCGTCGTAGGATCATCATTGTTTTGCTACCGTCATATGTTCTATTCAGTGTTACATTGATAGCAACTACACCTGAGAGCCTTTGCCAAAATATTACGTTCGCACTGTTCGTGATAGTACGGTATCAAGCGTACCGTGGACGGTCGTTCGGTAAAAATACGATGAGTACACGAGGCGTATATTTTCGACATGCGAACTTGACGTTCAAGCGAGCGAACAGTAAGGCGAGACAACACAACGAATTGGTAAGCGAATGTACAGCATGAGTCGTGCGTTTGAGTGCGCGTGCTACTTGTCGGTATCCCTACTGGTTCAAGCAACCGTTTAGGCGCCTACAAATGTTTGACACCAAGTGGAGTACAAATGGCAGTCGGAACTTTAACATAGTTTGGCAATAAACAACTAAGGCCACTACAGAATGCCCCATAGAAGACAAACACAGGGTTGGCTCCGACAATGTAGCGATGTTTCGGTGAACCGAGACAACTGACAGGAGTATGAATTGTCCAATTTACCCTTGTCACGCAGTGTGCGTCTACAGTCGGTAAAGGAGGGAAAAACGATTGGTTTTAATTGGAGTAACGTAGTGTGAAAGATTGATAATTATGGATAGGCAGGAGAGTGGGGCACAGGTAAGCTGTAATCGCCCTATTAGCCTTGTAGCCTTCGTCGCGTCTTTCGTAGGCATTCTCTGCGAATTTCCAAGTTTCCCGGTATTCCTCGCGATTTGTGGCCTCAGCGTACTACTCAGATAATGAATGGTTAACTTGCAGTTTCTAACATGTACGGTGATCATTAGTGGAAAACGAGAACCTCACCCGGATTCCGCATCCAGTGATTCTGAAAGAATGAGGATTTATTTTGAAAAGCTGTTATTGACAGAGTCCACTGTAAATGAAGCCATCCAAAAGTAACAAATTGACGGAGTGCAAGGAGAAGATTACTAGGTTCGACGGACTCACGTGTATTCTGCAAATCGCGTTGGCCTCTCCAACCCTCCAGCACGTTTGCTGTCGAGGCATGGTTTCGTTGAAGCTGGCGGGCTCGCAAACAGCCGAATCCGCAGAAGGTTCAAGTAAGGTGACAGTCGATGCGGCTGGTTGCACGTCAGTTCTAACAGAAAGCACTTTTTCAGTGCACCGATAATAACAAGCCCGCGTTTAGCGTTGCGCCCCAGCAAGAAAGTTTTTTCAAAGCTTGTGATTGCGCGAAGCGCACCTGTACACAGCTGTTAAGATGCTCATCGAGGAGCAATCGCACGAATCACAACGCAGGAACAAGTTGACAGAGGAGAATCTACGTACGCTGGCGTCGTCCATTCTGTTGGTGGGGTCGACCGGAGTCGTCTCCAGTTTTCGACCAACCGCTGGTCGCAATCCACGAAGTTGCTAGGCTTCGCTGCGCTTGAGGCAACCATCTCTCTGGGCGGACTTCAGAAACATTCATAAACTAACTGATCAGGAATGGTAAGTAGGTCGACCCTCAGCGTGTTTCGGCTGGCCAACAAGACCAACAGCCGAACCTTGTGTTACAAGAGGGTTGTTGCTATGAGTAGAGAATTTCTCACTTGCAGATGAAAACGTTCAACCAACCCGTTGGCTGCCAGCTGGTAGGCTGTTAAACTGATTCGACTACATTCTAGCGCGCTCAGAGGTGACGCGAATGCTAAGTCGAAATGTGACACGGGGTCACTGGTTACTACGACCAGCGTTACAAAAATGCTCGCACGATGGTTTCTGACGACCAGTTTGGAATCGGTATAGCTTCTGGCCAACTTGTAAACCTCTCTTCGTAAGTTAAGATATGCGTATACCTACTGCAGTGTGGCAATGGTCCTACCAGGTCAGTATGTGTATGACGGAAACGCTCATCAGAGACTACAAAACCCTCCAATGGGACACGCGTGTGGCAAAAATTTTAGACCGTTGGCAGTGCATTCAGGATTTGACCCGTGTGCGGATTTCGTGACCGATATGGCCCCAGACAAAACGCTCGGTGACCATCTTGATTCTTGAGCGTATGCCCGGGTAGGATAGGTTGTGCCGCGTATCAAACACTCGGCGGTGGAAAGTCGAGGGAATAAGCGGGGGGAGGGATGCCGTACGAATTGTCACAAATAATCATCCCTTCGAAGGGTTTCATTGGGACGCCTTCTAGCTTGAGGGAACTGGACCAACGGAGTTGCTCCCTTTAACGATCGTTGTCTTGTGCCGCGGTGATCCCTCCCAGGTTGACTGAGCCAGCTACCACAAAACTAGCAATGGCTATTTAAAATTAGCACGGGCCTTTTATGCGGCAGCTGTAAATACAAATGAGCACACCTTACCCGTCAACACGTCGGTGGGCGGTTGCATTAGATGGGCCCACGTAGGAAGGAAACGGCGCCAAACATGTGGTGACCCATCGAAACGGCAACTTTGATTGACCAATGTGGGCTCCGCGTAGTCCACTATTGTGTACACTTTGTTGGGGCGAGTTTCTATCCCGCTCGTGGATATACTGTGACCCACAACAGTTACTTGTTGGACATAAAACGATCACCGCATGACACGACAAACGGGGGAACAGTGAACGCACGTGCGCGCATTGCTCTACTCATGATGAGCTAGTGAACAAGATATCATTCAGGCACAAATCAACGCTGTCCAATCCACGACACACGTTGTGGGGTAAACATTAAGAAGTCTGGAAAGCGTTGCTAAGGTCAAACGATATATCTTAGAATATAAGCGTTCCACATAATGTCGCAAACTACGGTGTGGGATAGCATTACATTGATTACAACTGTGTGTCGAGCTTTGTGAAGTCACCAAACAGAGGCGATCAAAGTGCGTTGACCAACAGATCGAGATCTGAGGGCAAAATGGTACCACTCATAGGGAGATGCATATCCATTGCTAGAAAAATCCAGCGAAAACCATATCGGAGACCATAGTTTCGACTCAGCATTCGACTGCCGACAGTTCCAGTGGGCGCAATTTTGTAGATTGGAGTGTAGTGCCAGATTTTAACCGCGAGTCGGTTGTCGAATATGAGGTGACATTAACCGCCGCTCACGTACCGATGAAGAAGTTTGCTTTAGAGGTCGAATCCTACAGATTGTCCTGTGTAAGTAATCGCTGTTACATGTTCGCCTGCTAATTTACACCTTTGTTACTGCGACGGCTACATGGTGACCGATATCGTATAGTGTTTACACTGCAGTTCTTATGGTATCGACAAGAACGGTTAGTCACTGGTGTGAGCGGTGTTCGGGCACGCGTCAGAGGAATTTGGGATGATGACTTGGTAAGCCGAATGCTAGCACGGAGATCTGCTGGTTCACATCACGATTGAGCTGGTTAAGGGTTTGGCTTTGATGAATAATGTTCACGACATTCAAGTGCTTCGCGTAGAACCCCAACTTCGGCATCCTTCCTGGTCAGCCATCTATCCGCAGGAATGTTAATTATAACTCCTGTCCAACTGTGTATAACCACGACGACGTTGAACCCACAACTCTTGCAAGATGGATTCTGTTAATTGGGATACACCCACTGCATGCTGAATCATTGGAAGAACGACTGATAACTTCTTGTTGTTCAACCGCAATCGGTGAAACAGTTGTTTGTAACGCATTTTCTCGGGCGACTATGTCCCGCTAAGAAATGTTTGTTCGGTTGATTTTAACGATCAACTGCTGAATCCACTAAGGTGTCATTAACACGATCCGGTATGTCGCGCGTACGGCGTGGTACAAACTGAATGAACCGGACGAAGTCATATGATATACGGTGAATGCCGAACTCTGTATCCAACGTGGCGAACCACAACTATGGATCAAAATCTCTAAAAGCGGTAACTGTGAACGTGATCACTGATACGGAAAACGGAAATTCCGACATAATCACTCTAACGCTCATATTTTTGAAAACAAATGGTCAAGCACACATGGAAGTTCGGAACAAAAGAATTAGAACTGGCAATGGAAACTTCAACATAGTAAGCACTACAGAAGTATCTTCGCTATACCAGTGTATACAATTATTTTTCATTTACTCATTTATCACGTAACCTTACGCTTCATTCCTGAGTCAACAACATATTCTAAATCTACCGAACGCTGGAAATCCCATATTGGCTGAACGAATTGCCACATTCGCAACATTCCGTCTTTTCTGAGTCACACGTGAATTCTCGTTCATCTGCACGATTCCTAAATTTCATGTCTTTCCTCATCCAGAACGACTGATCTTCATGTTTCGTTGGTGTGATTTCTCTTATGACGATATCTCTTAGAGTTTAAGTTTTGGCATTTAGTAACTATTCTTTTCCTGCAGTACTCTGATAATTAGTCCAGACGCCTTCTTTTGAGCCATAAATTGTTGTGATAACAGAACGGTTTGTAAAATGAAACATGCGAAACATGTAAACAATCTTTTTGGAAGGTTGTGCACGTGATGTATTCGACGTTTCACAATTCAATTTGTTATTCTCACATGACTGCTGTTGCATCAGACCGTATTGTCCATTCTCGTTTGATTTAGTGGAAATGGACCCAGCAATTTGAATAAAACTCCGCTATGAGTATGTGTTAGATCTTCGTTCAACGGCTGCCAGTCAGTTAAGCAATCCACTGTTGGGTCAAATTTCAGTTCGAGCGCTTTGCAAAATCAAATATTCTTGGAGAACTCCGAATACTTCTCCAGTATCATTGGGCACTTCAAGAACGTTGTTAATTATTGGTGAGTCCAGTCCTCGACATCACTCGCTATCGTGTATCGAGGCTTGTGGTTGTTCACTCAGTCTTATCTACCACAAGTTGTTGACCGCGAGTTGACCGCTTTTTCCAATCACCTTATTCCGGACATTCTGTTACTCTTTTCAAATGTTTCAATGTGGTGATGAAGCTGGCAGTGATTTCACTGATACCTCTATCGGTAGTCGAATCCTCAGTTTCTGTATTAGTAATCTCAGATTGTGGCTTGGACAAGTCGAACCTATAATCAGGACGCATAGTGTTAAATCCCAGTCTATCATGTACTCGTAGGTTGTTGCATGTTCAGTTGGTCCTAACTGGAACTGCGAAAGAAGTCTGCGATCTCATTCATGAAATATCTTTGGACAGCTCATATGATACTTTAAAAGAAGTCTTAGTAAATAGAGCTGGACCATCGGAGCAGAGAAAGCTAGCCCAACTGTTCTCCGGCGTTGAGCTTGGAAGTCGTAAGCCGTCATGATTAATTGATTGGACCCCGGAAAACGGAGTTCATTTTTCGACAGCTCTGGTTGAAACATCTACCTCCATCTATTCGCGAAATACTGGCATAATTCAGCCTAACTTTCCGCACTACGCAGCTAGCTGTTGCTGCCGGCAAAATGGTGGAAGTCAACGCATCTTCCCTTCTAACGCCTATCATTTCACTCAATCCACCTAAGCAGCCAAATGACTAGCAGTCGACTGCACTCACAACATGGATGCAACAAATGACGAGCCATGTTTCGCTGATGAAGAAGCAACTTCTAGAGCACGATTAGTATGGGATTGTTATGCCGGTTTGTATTATGGAGCTGATGAGTTAGCTGGAGTGTTCGACAAACAGAATGAACAACGATTTCGGGGAACCAGTTTCTGAATACGAACAGATAGCCGGGCTAGGTGATGCATGTCAACTGCGACGTGAATTGGATCATTGACCAACAGATAGTTAGAAATCACTCACTTTGAGCATTCTGCCAAATACAGTGGTTAAACTATTGTGCCCGAGTGAACAGCTGATGCACACAATGGACAGAACTGCTATCACTAATTAGCAGTTTCATTAAGGAGGCGTAAACCGAGCAGCTCTCATTTCGATTTGACCGAGCTGACAAGGTGAACAGCCTGTCCTCATTTCATGAAGTGGGTCAAAACCAGCTAATCAGGGTTTCTAGTCATGCTGTATAATTTTGTTGGTTTTTGCTGTTATTGTGGATGAGACCGAAATGTGAAGAATCAAGTCATTGAGTGGATTCGAACGAGCGACAGAAGTGGCGAGCGATCTACCAGTTGAGTTGAGTAGCTGCACTGGGAGCTTGGAAATTGCACATTTGGAATCCGTTACCTACCCGTCCCATGCGTCATATGAAATCCACCAGGTGATAGACGGCATTGATTCCCATTGGCAAGATTTCACAGACGGTTCACGCTGAAGTCCACCGAAGCCAATGCTGAGCATAGGAATTGCACCACTGATAAGTGGTTTGGCAAGTTTATGATCTTAGATAAGGTTGCCTTGCTGTTATTGCTGAACCTCTGTGAATATCCCTCCGCAAGCACAACTTCGGTTGGAGTTAACAAGACAGTTACCGTAACTCCTCGCGAGGCGATCGGGCAGTCAAAGCAATACGCGCAGGCGGATGTGGTTGAGTGCTCACACACGATGATTCAGTGGCGCCTGGTGTGGGGTCAATGGCGTCGTGGTGAACACGGCTGCCTGATGAAATTGGGGTCGTAGTTCTAGCCTCGGCTGTGGCAAGAATGTACATTACTGACGAGCTCTAACTAGAGCGAACATCCAGTCTGGTGCTTCTTCTCGGAACAGAGCGATTGCAAGGTCAATATGAGTGTGACAGATCCAGTCAATCGTGGGTGGTGTTCAATTCATAGGAAAGCCAGAGTCAACTACACCCCAATAAAATATCCAGTTACACACGTGTTGCTGATTAGCAGATCATATTAGCGCCCGAATTCTGAGCATNCGTAACTCCTCGCGAGGCGATCGGGCAGTCAAAGCAATACGCGCAGGCGGATGTGGTTGAGTGCTCACACACGATGATTCAGTGGCGCCTGGTGTGGGGTCAATGGCGTCGTGGTGAACACGGCTGCCTGATGAAATTGGGGTCGTAGTTCTAGCCTCGGCTGTGGCAAGAATGTACATTACTGACGAGCTCTAACTAGAGCGAACATCCAGTCTGGTGCTTCTTCTCGGAACAGAGCGATTGCAAGGTCAATATGAGTGTGACAGATCCAGTCAATCGTGGGTGGTGTTCAATTCATAGGAAAGCCAGAGTCAACTACACCCCAATAAAATATCCAGTTACACACGTGTTGCTGATTAGCAGATCATATTAGCGCCCGAATTCTGAGCATATTCTCGCTGAGATTTTGGTGTTTTCAATGAACTCTTATTATTGACACGCCCGCGAATTGGTTCTGCAAATTTTCACATTACTATTAAGTAATGTGTGCTCCTTGCTGATCACCGTTGCTAACTCTCGTGTCCAGTTGAGTGTGAACATAAAGACATTGTGTGCGTGTCAGTGTGGAGGGCCCGTGTGCAGGATTCGCTGTTCACGGAAAGCTAGTGCGCCGCAACATTGCGTTTTTCTCAATGTGTTTGTTATATGACCTTGTTGATTGGATATGTGGGCTGTAACCTTCTTACGCTTGTGTGCGAAATTTTATGATCTTCCGTCTCACTGTACAGTGGCGCCTACTTGCTCTGGTCGACAGTTCTTATCGTACGTTTGCATTCCACACTATGATAAAATACTGTTTCTCAACCACATCTATTCTATGTAATCACGGTACGACGATTGCATATTCCACTCGTTGTGCTTCATTGTTAACTATGGTTGCCTTAGGGGCTACAACAGTGTCATTAGAAATTTGGCAAACACACACTGGACGGTAACATTATCCCTGTCATTTCCAGACAGTCAGGTAATAGGACATTCAACTCCTGTAGGCGATTAACGTAGTTCCTCCGACTAATCATTACTTTCTAAATTATCACCGGTCTGGAATCCGCTATCGCAACCACACTGACGTCCAGATCGACATTACACTGTTTATCCGTTCATTCCTATTCCCAGTATCTACTTACATGAAATACACGCCCCTCCTTAAATATAGCAGAATATTCGGTGCAATACTGACACACTGGTTGGTGCTAACCCATTGAANTTATTGAATTAGAAACACTTTGGAAAGATTCGTTCCGTGTAACACTTTGTATCGGCGTGGCAACATGCGTTTCCTCGGACATAGTCAGGACAGTCCAATCTTTGGGTTGTTCTAGAAGGCAGCTTATACAGGGTAATCACTGTAGAGCAAACACTTGATGAAACAAACGTCGAGAAGAAACAGCACAGATATAGATGATGTTTACAATGCTGAAATACTCTGGTAGATAGCCAGTCACCTGTTGTAGCCCCTAATGCAACCATAGTTAACAATGTAGCACAGCGAGTAGAATATGCAATCGTCGTACAGTGATTACATAGAATAGATGTGGTTGAGAAACAGTATTTTATCATAGTGTGGGATGCAAACGTACGATAAGAACTGTCGACCAGAGCATGTAGGCGCCACTGTACAGTGAGACGGAAGGTTATAAAATTTCGCACACAAGCGTAAGAAGGTTACAGCCAACATATCCAATCAACAAGGTCATATAACAAACACATTGAGAAAAACGCAATGTTGCGGCGCACCAGCTTTCCGTGAACAGCGATTCCTGCACACGGGCCCTCCACACTGACACGCGCACAATGTCTTTATGTTCACACTCAACTGGACACGAGAGTAAGCAACGGTGATCAGCATGGAGCACACATTACTAAATGGAAATGTGAAAATTTGCAGAACCAATTCGCGAGCGTGTCGATCCTAGAGTTCATTAAAAACACCAAAATCTCAGCGAGAATGTGCTCAGAATTCGGGCGCTGATATGATCTGCTAACCAGCACCACGTGTGTAAATGGATATTTTAATGGAGTGTCGTTAACTCTGACTTTCCTATGAATTGAACACCACCCACAATTGATTGGAGCTGTCACACTCACGTTGACCATGCAATCGCTGTGTTTCGAGAAGAAGCACCAGGCTGGATGTTTGCTCTAGTTAGAGCTCGTCAGTAATGCACATTCTTGCCACAGCCGAGGCTAGAACTACAACCCCAATTTCATCAGGCAACCGTGTTCACCACGACGCCATTGACCCCACACCAGGCGCTACTGAATCATCATGTGTGAGCACTCAACCACATCCGCTTGTGCGTATTGCTTTGACTGCCCGATCGCCTCGCGAGGAGTTACGGTAACTGTCTTGTTAACTCCAACCGAAGTTGTGCTTGCGGAGGGATATTCACAGAGGTTCAGCAATTACAGCAAGGCAACATCATCTAAGATCATAAACTTGCCAAACCACTTATCAGTGGTGCAATTCCTATGCTCGGCATTGGCTTCGGTGGACTTCAGCGTGAACCGTCTGCGAAATCTTGCCGGGCAAATCAATGCCCTGTATCATCTGGTGGATTTCATGTGACACATGGGACGGGTAGGTAACAGATTTCAAATGTGGGATTTCCGAGCTCTCAGTGCAGCTACTCCACTCAACTGGTAAATCGCTCGCCACTTCTGTCGCTCGTTCGAATCCACTCAATGA
>QNGE01010212.1:0-10752 GCA_008508345.1 Paragonimus westermani
TTCCCTGGAATTAGTGACTCTTCCTAAACCACCCCGCTCCCATAACTGCTTGATATAAAAAAACCGTTTCATATTATTGTAAATTTGGTATAGCCGAGTCAATACGAAATGCTTGTATCTACCAGCTTTCATGTTCTAACGTTTTTGTTCAAACTTCTGAAGGGAATGAACTGTTTTAAATCCTTCAGATAAAAAAAAACTTGGTGTATTTCTCACGTGGGAAATTTTGTGAGCACAGTGTTTACGCAGATGATCACCTAGCCTTCCTAAATAGTAGTTTTTCAGTCACACCTGTCTACAGCCTTCGTTCTCTTCAGTTAGCACATCACACCGATCTGCCAACAGTTGAATTCCTGAGAATCGCTACAATCCACTCTTCTCCTTTGGATCATTTGCGATTGGTGTGTCTGAGCAAATGATAAACTTCTGGCATTTCGGAAGCACACAAATTATCCCATTGTCCGCTGCTGATTGCCAGATCAACCAACGGATCACTTGTAACAGTCGCACGATAACGTGATTTTCAAAGGACATGTCATGCTTTCGGGGAAGTAAGTGGAAAACATCCATACTTCATCATACTCTTCTCTCTCTGGATTCAGTCATACTGCTTGATACACTGGATGAGACAGAGGATTCCAAAAATTACCTTAACTCATCAATTTGTGTTTAGAGTCTGAACAACACAGTTGGCAGTGCATTATTTGCCGTCCATTGAAACGGCTGATCAGTTGATTACCTTGTACGGTGAGGGGGATATGGTGTGTAATATCAATTGTTTAACAAATTTATGCGAGGATGTTCGCAGACTCAGACTTCTGGGTGATTTTTCATCATTTCTGTCTGACTGACACTTATTCTGTTTAAAGCGAATAGTGAGATGTTTGACATCGATGACCTGGTAACCATTTCGCAGGATTTCTGAAAGGTATCATTGCGTGTTTCTGGAAGAACAACTTACAACAGACGATGCATCAAATCCCCATCATTTGTTGCCGTGCAAACAAAGTACTGAAGACGTTGTTGGTGGAGAATTGCATTGTAAAAATCCACTTAAAAACTGCATCACAACGGATGATGAACCGGTTACTAATGAATTTATCCACGACAAACGACTGTTACGTCCAAACGCATTAGTTTTTCTGACAAGTTATTCCATCAGTGGATTTGAACATATTCCACTGTTGTGCTGCACAGTCAAACATGTCTGGAAAACGACTGTCAACGTTTATTGTAAATGCTTACGGTTAAAATTGGAAGACCGTACCACTGCTAAACACATTCTCTATACAATTAGGTGTTGAAACATCGTCTACTTTGTCTCGTCTGGCAAGCTTTGCAGTGTTATTTATGAAACATCTTAGATGTGTACCTACACTGCATTTGAAGAGATATCCGTGGCTATCGCCTACATGAAAAGGTTTACAGCGCGTGATAAGCTGTTTTGGGAACGCATGGGATTAAAGCATCCACATCGTCTTTTACTGGAACGTTTGCCGTCATCACAAACATCGGATGACTAAACAATGGAGGGACTTAGATGCACAAATAAAGTTCTTCTTCACCAGTTGACTTTGTGTAGACGATTTTCAAACTACACTACGATTTCAGTGTATTCTGGGAGAACTGTTCGGGTTTTCTTCTTCGAATCCGGTTTCTCAACTGGAAAACGACGGTAAGCGAACACTGAATGTATTTAACTCTGTCAATCGAGCTTTTCTTCCGGTACACCAGTGGTTTCATCACATTTCACTTGTGATACAACGGTTGATTACGCACTGCCACTTTTGCCATCGAAGTGCATGGTCCCTGCATCCATTACACATGTCCATCAAAGAATACAGCGTTCATCTGTAATACTCCGAATGTCTGAGGGTGGGTAGGATGAATTCGTTTAATTAAAGATTGCAATCAAAGTCTTTACTGAAAAGACCAAATATCTCCCATGCTGACAGTTCGACCCCGTAATTGGTCATGAGAGAAAGTTTCGCTCACTTGGGTGTCTCCAATTCAATCCCGATGACTTCGAGAAGTTGTCCATCCCAGTGTGTTTATGGGCGGAGAACTACATTCCATGCGCCTGGAACATATTGCGGTTCGTGTTTGCCAGAAGCTCCACCATGCAAAACTAAGATATTTCGATAAAATCCCCCATAACATAACGGGAAGATGGACAGTTTTGAAAAAAAATTAGATGATCGTGACTTATAATTGAATGAGGTAAGTTTTTGTCATGACGTATATATTTATGCTGATTACGTAAACAAATGTCGGTGGAACGAGTAAAGAACATTGAGCAGGTAGTGTCATACTGGCACTTTTAATTGACTAGCTTGTAAACGGTGTAAACTGGAGGGGGGTTCGCAAAAAATTTTTGTTTGTGTGCACTCCGTGGTTACAACTGTTGTTTGGTACGCCTGCCCGCAGTAGAAAAAAGTTATCATTTCGTGTATTGTATTACACAGAAATTTCTTAAGTCATTGCATAAAAATGTGAAGTGAGAGATGCAGAGGTGCGTTCAGTAGGCCAAAAAAGGCATAATCAGCTTCCGAAGGACTGACCAACTTGTCATAATATTGTGCAGAATGACAAGGACGAATGATAACGCTTGTAATTGTTCCACTATAGATGTGCAGTTGTAGACTTGTATGTTGTTCTGCATGAAGTGTCCCTTCGTTGTTTCGTATCAGTTCAGAGAACTACTGCTGTACTGACAACGTATAGAATAGTCTATCGCAAGTAATTTAATTACCAAACATCAGGAAACAAAAGTACTGTATAAACCGTGCTAGACCGGAATCCACCGCCAGCACTCTAAGAGCGACCAGAAAATGTCTGTATAGAACACTAATTGGTCACTTTTTTGACACTCATAGGGCGGTCGTGCTGTTTGGGTTCACTGTTTTTGTTTCAGTCGGTTCGTTTTCGAACCGAAGAACAGTGCAGTTGCCTGAAGATTTCTTTGACCTACCTGTGTATGATGTATAAAATAGTTTGAAAACTTAGTTACATTTGTACTTAGGCTATAAGGGCAGTTCGCCTGTTGTATGTCGCCCGAATGTTTGCCTGCACGTCATGGGATTTTGTGGCGCGAATCAAGAAAACACTCCCGGTTCAGTCTCTCGTCGGTGACCGGTTTCTAAC
Organism: Paragonimus westermani; assembly: GCA_008508345.1. Taxonomy (NCBI): domain Eukaryota; kingdom Metazoa; phylum Platyhelminthes; class Trematoda; order Plagiorchiida; family Troglotrematidae; genus Paragonimus; species Paragonimus westermani. Next base: position 3,145 of record QNGE01010212.1, read on the forward strand.
CGCCCTAGCTACACATCCCTCTAGGTACTGTTTATGATGTTACATGAGAGTACTTGTAAGTTCCATGTGATAATTATTTGGTCTTCACCGTCGAAGAATTCTCTATACATTGTCTGTTTTACGTGCATTCGTGAAAAGCAACGTGTTACGTTGTGCACTAACTTGGTGAGTTCGTCCGAGTTATATTCTTTCTGTAAAACTCTCTTCAATATAACTATGAGTCACGAGTTACGATGTACTCAATAGTGTTCTTAGATCACCTTATTGTGTCATAGGTAAAGCGACTTGTTTGCTGATGAGTTCGAGATTACTGGAAACACAAAAGTGGCTTCCTTGAAACAAAATCTCCATAAACTTCAACCGAGGACTGTCGATTACAGTTACCAATAAATGTGAAATTTGCCACATTTCAAAATGTAGACAGGATTAGCGCGACAAGCAAACTAACAAGCAGATGGCAAATATCATGCAAACTTCCCCAATAACCTGTGACCGCAGTTTTTTGAACTATTTTTCTCATCACACTATATACTGGCCACCGAAACCTCCGGGTCGCTGAAAATGAGAAAGAAAACAGTACTTTGATATCCAGTGATGCAGATCATAGGTGAATCCAAATCATCCACACGATGTTTGGCTGCATCACAGAAGACGGATAATGCCCTGTTGTCGCTCAGAAATGTAGAAGCTTTCCAGGAACCAAAGCTAATTTTACCGTTTTACAAATGTTAATTGGGATCTCATCTACAGTACTGGGTCTAGACCTGATGCCTTGCTCTACCAGTATGTTAGATGGCGTTGGAAAAAGTGTGCGCCGGTTTACGAATTGGTTCTTGAAAATTGGAAGCGGTGGATTATGTTGGGAAATTAAAGTAGCTAAATCCATTTAGGTTGCCGTACGCTTCAGAGGTAGGCTGCTAACTATGAGTGAGCGAACGGGAAATACTAGTAGGTCTCGCTCATTTTCAGCATAGTCTCAGTACGTCTCAGTGTGTCAAGTAACTCTCCATCATGTGTCTACAAAGCCCCCTTTCGTTAATAGATTCCAAAATTCTCTTTACGCTCTTTATGTGGCGCTACTTCTATGACAAGGTGTGCTTTACTTTTTTCGGTTAAATTATTGACTACTCATGAGCAGATCAGTCATATTGCAAATTTTTTTAACGCAGTGCGAATGCCTTTCGGAAGAAGAGAGTTCTGTTACAAATCACGAAAATGACTACTACGAACACAACAGTTCTACATATATTGTCACCTTTGGCTGAAGTTGTTGTGCACAGTTAAGTTCTCAGCAGTCACAAGTAGTTGCGTAACGTTTGGGCATAGGGGTGTCATAAACGGCGCTACGTCACATTCGAGGTAGTCGAAAGAATAGTCGGCATTCGTTTCCGGATTGGGCTAGAAGTAATTTAGGCAAAATGACATTGTACATATACATCAGCACATGCAAACAACGCAGCAGCACTTGTGGCTTCAATCGTGCATCCCTCATCCAGTAGTGACCACGACAAATCAACCCACGTGTACACATAAACATGAATATTACACTAGATGAAACGTCACGTGCATGATCGGCGGTCACAGGAACAACATAAAGATGTTCTGCTATCATTCTGACTGGACCGGTGTTAAATATCGTCTGTTTTTAGCATCGCACCAGGGGACTGATGTAACTGTCAACAGATGGACTTAAATTGCCTCCATGAGAGCAGCATTTGCAACATGAACTTTCAGGGCTCCGACTACCTGAGACTTTTACGTAGATAAACTGTTTCTTGACAGCTCCGAAAGCAGTGGTTAAGCCCAAGCCTAGTTCGTTGCACCTGCACATGGAGAAGATTTCGGCGGTTGTGTGTGATTCATAGACGTAGTGTAGGAAACCTATTTCAACACTGATTGCTGCAAGTTGTTTCCGCACATCTAAAGCAGGGAAACCATACTACTTCGAAAACTCGATGCTGTTAAGAATAACGAGTACTTCAAATTTGAACACAATGTAAACTCTGGCGCAGTTTGATATCTGGTAAGATATACAAGAGTCTATCAATCGTTTTTGGTAGGAGAAGTTTACTACTTTATAGCCTTTACCGGTGCTTAAGATTTATTAAAAGTAGTATAGACAATTATTGTCACAAATGACGAAACAGAAGATAACTGAACATAATGATTTCCGACTAGCTCAAGTTTAGCTGGGGAAGTAAACAAACATATGAACACATCACTTAACAAATTAGAGGAACCCCATGTTTAATTTTGTAAGCAGTGACGAAAAAGTGTATGCCACTTACGAATATGAAAACTAATCCAGCCACATTTGTCATACAAAACTATCCTTTCACTAAAAGCAGCCACAGGGGTGAGATAACTGGTGTGGGTGCGTTCTCACTGTCGCAGATGGTCGATGTTCTTTTATCGTATCACCCGCTTATTTGCCTGATCAGCTGTTGGTTGTCTGGTCACATTGGATCAGTAGGTTTCTGCTTTCTGACTGGTTGTCTGTCAGATTGGTCACAGTTATGGCTAACGTAACATTCGTTTTGGTCATCTAGTGAGTGACAGAAATCCGGTGTACGCACTCAAGTCTCGCGTGCTCATTCCACACTGCTGGTAAGTTTGTAACAATAACCTCAGCCACCTTCTACTGCTGACAGTTCAGTGAGTATCACGTTGCTCGATTCTCTGCATACGAGCCAAAAACGGTTGCGTCAGTTTAAATGTGTTCACACATTTCATATTCGTCATAAGAGGAAGTCGATCCTTGATCTTATTCACTTATCGAACTGATAGCAACCTGTGTGTGTTGAGGGAACCAAGGGAGAGTCAACAATCTTCATAACAGTTTTGTAGAAATCGAGGACGAAACTTTTACAAAGAAGTAACCGAGACCTCAGTTGTTGTGTTGTAGTCAAATATGAACTCGAATATCACGGTCTTTTCTAAGGTGGCGTGGCAAAATTTGATGTCCCACAATTTGTGAAGAAAATGCATCAGACACAGTATGTCTAGGGAGGACGGATCGTTTACCTTTGTCTTAGGAAGTGTGATTTTTGTATACGTACTTAACATACTCATTGCAAATGCCACAAATGAGAACTCACTAAACTGGACCTTACAGTATCAAGTGGTCATGTCCTTAAATGAGTCTGCTGCTATTTCTACGAGGCATTTTTAGCTTTCGTTTGTCACATTGTTCCACACACCTCAGCAAATGTTTGGTCAATTTCCATCCAGATTTGATGATTCCGTAGCGTCTAATGTGAGGTCTAGCGCAGTGATCCAAACGGTTGCCTCATGAAAGCGTGACCGGGGTTCGAGTCCCGGCCGTAGCAAGGATGATGATGACGTAGCAAGGATACGCGCTACTGACGAGCTCTGATGAAGGCAAAACTCGAGTCCAGTTTTTCCTTCCGAAAGAGACTAGCTGAAAAGTCTCTCTGAATGCGAAGGCTGCAATCAAATGCGAATGATGTTTAACTTAAAACTAACCAAATCCCCAACTACCGATCAACAATTTTCATCATGTTTGTTTGCGTCTTTTATTTTTACTAGTTTGCCAAGCCTATTGACCATATCAACCCCTCGATCTAGATGCTGTACGCACAATCACACTAACAATCCATCCATTTTCAAAGTAAGACCCTGTACTATGGTTTGTCTACCTTGCAGCCGAGTTTAATAACACAGTTTCGTGCAGCCAAGTTCACTTCAACCAAGTATTGTCCTCATGAGACATAGGTATGATATTCTAAAGAAGACGGTAGCCAAGAGGCTAACTCCGTCAAAATTCTCAATAACATCCGCTGTTTGGTGATTTCCTGGTCGCCTCGTGTTAGTTTTAGGTCTCTGTACAGGTACTGTGTTTCTGATGGACACGAATGAGTCGATTACTGTAGGTCCACGTGTCAGTACGGAGTTATTGCAATCAAGCGCTCTTAAATTCCGCACTTGCAAGGACACTGTTGTTCAGATATTCCGTCAGCGGTTGTTGACAATGGATTTTAGTCTCTCATGTAATGCATGCTGAGTATTTAATGTCACCGTTCTTATGTTACTATAACTAGCATCGACTTTCTCCGGCATCTCAAACTTTTAGTCGAAACTCTTCGCCGGAAATCGGTAGGTACCTTTGCACGATTTCTGCATGAGTGACACTTACACAACTGTCTCAGCCATTGGACCTATGTGATCCCAAGCCGGATACTTCGCTGGCTTCCATGGAATTTCTCAGATCGTTCCCACAACCCTCTCAAACATTTAATGACTTACCTACCATGAACTCCAACGTCAACAATCGTATAAGAACAAAGGGTCCGTACACATGGTCAACCCTCTGCAGGTGTGTCTTAGACAAACAAATTTACTGGATTGTAGGCTGAGTACATATTGTAAAGAAGAATTATGCACCTTCCTGAAAGTGCTTGCATCTCACAGCTTCACCTGATTTCTAAAAGTTTAGGTGGCTGTCATCTTTGCAGTGACTGCAGCGACCTTAATAAGACAACAGTATCTGATAAGGATTCGATCCCTCATAAACAAAATCATACATCTTGTATAGCGGCAAACCATCTCCAGTAGAATCGAAGTGATTCTTGCTAATCACCAGATTCCACTTTACGCCACATTTTTACGTGAGGTCCCTTGAATTTCATTTGGATTGAGCAAGGCCGTTCAAATTTTCCAAGTCTCTCCTCACAAAGTCAATTTCTTCGTCTGAAGTTCACTTCTTCCTAATCTGACGACATTCTATTCTCCAACTCCGCTGACAAAATTCGCCTTCCGAATCTGCGCAACCAATTCGAAGGTTTGAGGTTGCATGGTTATTAATGTTAATCCAACAAGGAAGGAGCTGAGTGAACTAAACGTTGAGGTTCTTAGTCAGTCGACTTCAGCTGATGATGTCGCCCGTTTCCTGAAACAGACCAGACTATTCGAAATTATTACCCACGTTCATCATTTGAACAGATGCGTCCGTTCTGTGGCCTAGTTAGTTAGTGTTGACGATTCAACCCTCGCTAGGTATAAATCGTGCAACTAATGACCGACTTTCATCGTGAAGATGACCACAGTTCGTCTTTCGCAACTGCTGCGCGCTTAGCCCCTTATAGACCTATCGAAACGCCTTACATAGCGAAAGACTGGAAGGTAGCCTCGGTTGTTTTCATTTACAAAGTAGGTAGTAGGGAATGGGAGGCAATTAACCATTGACTAGACAGTCTCACATTTAGGGCGTCGAATGTTTTGGAAACAGTAACCAGATGTCGAACCTTCGCACACTTTACGAACAGCAATGCCGTTCCTGCACACTAGCATGATTTCATGGGGAAACAGTCATACTCCACTACTCTTTAGCGTTTCGTCCATGTTATTATGTAAAGGAATGAAAAGCGAGAGCATGCTGAATTTTTAAACTTCAGGGATAGCCCGTTTCGGCAAGTCAAGTGTTGCTTCTCCAGCTGTGAGCTTATAGCTGTCAAGATGGCTATAAGGATGAAATCGTTTGTGGTGCACCGAAACTGTTGACTTTTATGGGTTGCTTCGAAAATGAAGTTTCAGCCAAAAGTTAAAACACTTTGATCCACCTAAGATAAACAGGCGATATTTTCGCTGTATTTGTCGGTATTTAACAAGTAACAACAACAACAACCTGTTCGCACAGTAAAGTAACATTCGACCGCGGGCCCAAAGTGAATACCAACACCCGTTTCTAGACGTTTCCCGTTGTGAAAAATTGTGAGGATCGGTCACTGTCCAGATTTGTGTGTTGCAGGTTCACATGGACGGGCCAGTAACTGGGTTCTAAGAGATTTGCACAGATTGCGCAAAAGCTTGGCATTAGATGGACTTTGTCTCACAGAAGACTAGTTAGAAAACGGATGAAAGTTACCACACCACACTCTGGTGAATGATGGGTACCCAACAGTGGTTATTCAAATATATTTTACTTCCCAGTCTACACAGGTTACACCCATTATTGTTCTTCGCAGACTTACCTATAGCATTCTGCCTTTCACTGTTGATAAGTAAATCTTCACTTTGAACGATCAGTCGTCAAAGTCATCATCGGGATTGTAAAAGGGAAGTTGGAAAGATGATGGGTTAATTTCGCAGCATAACTCGTTCAGTTTGATGGTAGAATCCGTCGATAACGGAGGTGAAGTGAAATCCGGTTTTGCATTAACCCCACCTCTGTGAACAATTAAAACAGGACGACTAATGTTTACACAGGACAGCAATCGCAGGCAGTTCCCACGCAATCCAAAACCCGAGAAAAGACGTCACGAACAATCACAGCCAGTGTATTGATGATACAGAGACGAGGCGGTGATCCGCACAGCACTAATGTCAACACAAGAATCAAATTTCCAACAACAAAAGGTTCTAAAGTCGTTCAAACAAGTAAGTCCAGGTGGATCAAAAGTCACAGTTCTAGGGACGTCAATGTTTTGTGGGACACGTTGAATAATACGTAGGCGGGCAGCCTGAAGTAGGTAAGGAAGGGAGAGAACGCCAGCGGAAGGTTTAAGCTGCATGCGCAACAGTTTTGAACTTCGCGGGTAACGCACTAGGCAGCCTCGACAGAAACGAACAAATATCTAGGGGAACATAATGTCCACCATTTTCCTGAATTATGCATCACACTTGACATTTCGTAATTATTCAACATGTAAACAAACTCTGAAAACGTGCGAACATCGGTTTATACGACCATCTCGTCGAACACACAGGACACCCATAGGACGGTCAACCGTCCTATGACAGTCCCATACGCTGGCTGGAGAATTACCTTCACCTCCTTTAGGTGCGGTAACTTTGGAGGAGCCCTTATGAGTTCTAGACCTAGAGCCTTTGCCTTTAGGACGACTAACATTGACTTTAGAGCTTGATATTGTAATCTTGGCACCATCGGACCTTGCTTGACCAGTGATTGTGGTCACAATGATTTGTGAATATAATTACATTTTCGGAGAGGCGTGGAGGTAAGAACAGTGTGAGCAGGTTATATAGAATAAAAGTATCGTTGATAACAATTATATGCAAAAATTTCTGATTCAATATCCACGCAGTAATTACTCGCCTCTTTGGAAACTCGCGCGTTTTATCATTCAGCAGAAGGAGGTATTGGATTGTCAAGGGAATGGCTGGTGTGCGTCACATGTCTCTAGAATATGAGATATAAATGTTGTCAGCAAAGCTGTGCCAACAAGTGACGGTCCCGCTCCATGTCGATTGCACAACAGCCAGTGGCGCGGATTATTTGGGACCTCTGAAGGTTCGCAGTGGGAGAAGCATCTGTGAAGGGTATAGGTGTCTCTTCACCTGTTTAAGGACAAGAGTTATGCATTTGGGAGTAACGCATTCGATGTCAACGAACTGCTCTTCATGGCCCTAGTGAAGCCCACCGGCTGTCGAAGTGTGCCGGAAGTTATGCACAGTGATGAAGAGACCGAATTCATAGGTACGGAATCAGGGCTGGGGAAAAAGTATTTGTATTCAACCAAGGCAAACTTCATTGGAATCTGGCAGTTCATAGTATGGATTGGCATTCTAATACTCCACTGCCAGTCATCGGGGTGGAACATGGGAGCACATGATCCTGACAGTTCGACG
>QNGE01010213.1:0-10749 GCA_008508345.1 Paragonimus westermani
TAAAATACATAAGGCATAAAGGTGTTAACTGACTGTGTACGACCTTCATCAATTTGATATTTCCTTTGTACTGCCAAACTCTGAGCTATACCATAGTACATTCTTGTGATTTTGCAGTTTTTATGAAACTGCGAAATTTTTTCTCAGCAATCCTGCCTCCATTTGGTGTTCCAAAGAACACCTTTTGGGACTTTGTATACAGCAACCGGTGAAGTGGTAATTCACTTTCAACCATCCCGAACAATACGCAATAATGGACACCCAGAGAAACTCTTATGGACCACGTGATGTAGGCCTATACTCTCTAAGAACCACACAGCACCATGTGCAATAATCCTACGCCCTACTGAGCTCCGTAGGGAAGTAGACAGTGTGTAGCATATGATAAGGTCGCTTAATAAGGCTGCGCGCATTTTCTTCATGCACCGTTCCGTGCGTGTTCCCAAACTGTCTCATTGGAACTCTCAGGGAACGGTCTTGCTACTAAGGATCCCTGTGAATAAATGTTAGGGCACCTCACATATACGTCGCGGACAATGACGTATATATACACCACCGGGCCACCGCAACTCTCGGACTTCTCGCCGTCGCTTTCAGTGATTTCAATCCATCACATGCAGGCTTCTGCGGCCACTGAGTCCTACGATCTTGTACACGAACTCACCGAGCACGTGGGCTAACCGGCGAGGTGGAGTGATGGTCACAAACCATCGCGACTATACATGTTTTCAGCTACTGAACCCCACATGATCGATGTAATGGAAGTTGGTAGATCATTCGTGGAAGATCATTCGCTATCAGGGTCAACCAACACTTAAGTGTTGTCTGAATAGCTGCCTGTTCAAGGCGGTGTGTAACAAGTGTCATTTCTCGGGCCTTTGCAGTGTTTGGTTCTCAGTAATGATCTGTTGGATCAGCTGTGGTCACCTGCCCTCGTCTTCGCTGATGACGTGAAACTATGGGACATAGTCAGTCCAAGTGTGGATAGTGAAATATTGCAACAGGACGCGAACACGATATCAACATGGATAGTTTAATAGAGCTCGCCTCTAAATCCACAGAGATGCTCCTTCATTCACCTGAGAGACATCAGAGATGTCAAGGCTTAATATGCTGGAGGTCATTTGTTAACACAGTGAGGAGGGGACCGAATGTGACCTCGATGTGCTGATTCCAGACACTCTCAAACCACAGGCTCGTATTACGTAGACCTTTTTAAGTCTAGGGAAGTTCTTAGGGTTCTCCGTTTATCCTTCACTAAGTTGTCCAGGGAGACATTTTGTTTACTCTTCTCACCTCATGTTCGTCCGAGTTTGGTGCACGGCAATGCCGCAGTGTTCTGTACACAAAAGGAGGTATCTCAACGTTTGGTTGTTGGGATGAGATGATTCTCTTATAATCGACGGCTAGAGTGTCTGAACGTATACTCCCAGAGGTGTTGACGACTTCGTGGTGACCTTATAGTGATACGCCGCACTTTGCGAGGAGACATGGCTGGAGGAGGAACTCAGATCAAATTTCCCTCCTCCAAAATGAGCGCAGATTCTGGAGCCACCATCTGACAATTTTTTAACGATGACTTCGCTGCGTATTTCGTCTTCCTTCACGGGCCATCAATACCTGGAATGCGCTACCAGCGCAGGTGGTTCTGACTCCCAGTGATATGGCCTTTAAGCGGCTTCTAGATGCACGTCTAATGGCGCGCTGGAAAAAGGCGGATAGTTAACGCTCTGCCTATTCCGGTGGCGAGATATTCATTGAAGAGTCTCACACAGTCGATGATTCCTGCCTTCCGTCATTGCATACTGTACAGTGAATTTGGCGCACCATTAGGGGCAAGCATCCACGTCACAATCGGTTTCCACCTGATATCTGATGTCACGATCACCCACCCCATACTGTCGACTCGACGCAATTCCAGATGAGCCAACCTTCGAAAGGTGCGGAAACACTTATCTCAGGCCAGCTGGCCACCACCTGGAGAATGTAGCACGGTGGCTGAACATCTAGTGCATATTATGTTGCATCTGAATACCGCTATGACTGTTTCAGTCCCACTTCATACTTCACGCTCTACCTGAAAATCGTCTTAGTTTAAACCTCAACCAAGCGTCTAAGGAACCTGATCCTTTTGAGATTCATTTCTTCTTAAAGGAGTGGTGCTTCACAATTGACATACAAATGTTGTCGTAACCAGTGCACAACAGCCACACGAGCTGACCGCAGAGTTCGCCACGTACCACTTGCCAAATCCATCATTGACTGCCCTAAAAGATTCCTCGGGCACATGGCTTCCTTGGCCCGGTCGAAAGCTGCTACGTCTTTTCTTGTAGGACCTTCGAGACTCTACCTCTAATTCTGAGGTATCAGAAATATTACATGCTAAGTGTGCATGTCTACAGTAGCCCCACTGAGGTGGAACCGTGCGTCACGGTTTTCTATTTTGGTTGTCCCTCGAATTCATCCCATAACATTAGCCTGGCTAATGTACGCGCTAGGTTACTCCTGCTACGCGTTGGTAGGTTCCAGGGGGTTGATAAGATACCCCCACTCATGCTGAAAGAATGCGCAGATGAGCTGGCGGAACCGCTCATTCCTTTGTTCCAATGCTCATATTTTACTGTTTGTATTCCAGCACTGTATCATCGTTTCCATCTACAAAGGTGGGGTGGGACGAACGCCATTAACTTTAGACCAACCGCTCTACTACCAAGCGTGGCAAAAGCGATAGAGAGCATAGTAGACGGTTTCGTAAGGAACCATCTAAATACTCACTCGCTCCTGGCACTGGAGCAGCACTACTTCAGGAATGCATGGCCAACCTACTAATTGTCACTGACTCGTGGACAAAAGCTGCCGGAGAACGTCCCCTAGTTGATGTTGTGTTCTCGGGCTTCACGAAGGCGTTCGGAAAAGTTGATCACAGTATACTGCCAGACAAACTAAGTGATATGTTCTGATGTAGTGATGCTTTTTTATGGCTCAAACGACACCTATCTTGTTACCCATACACAACTAAAATTAATGGTGAACTATCCAGGCCATTCAACGCCACAACTAATGTGCCGCAAGGCTGTATGCTGGGTCCTCCATTATTCTTGGTCCACTTTGACGACCTCTCAGGGGGCAACTCCGCCGTTGTGATGTGTGCTGACGATACGAAACTTCGGTGTGTTTTACACAGTTTTGGTGACACGAAAGACTTCCAAAGAGGTCTGGATGCTCTGCATCTGTGGCCCTCAACACATGCAGGTCGAAGATTATGCACGTTCGTCATCACAGCACTAGAACATTGCATCAGAGGTGCTGCCCTAGCCACTGTATACCAGGAGCGCGACCTAGGTACCGCCGTTACATCAGGTCTTTCCCTAGTACTGTCGTTATGCTGCCGGTAAAGAAAGCCAGCACCAGGCTAGCAATGGCAAGTAGGGTTCTCAGGAGTTTCCTACTCGACACCTTCCCACCCATCTATAGCATGCTGGTAAGGCCACGACTGGTAGTTAACAGTTAGGCATGTGCGCCACACAAAAATGTCAGCTGCTCTGGAGACTATCCAGAGACGGGCCACCCAGAGGGTTGAGGGTCCATCGTTCCTGTCATGCGAGGTCCGTCCGTCGAAACTGGAACTATTCCCCATGGTATTTAGGCACTTGAAAGGTGATCTTTTACTAACATGCAAAATCTTATGGTCCTCGAGCCACCTCAAAAAAATCTTTTCGCACTCGCCGATGCAATGAGTCTCAGGGGCCACAAGTACAAGGTCGTGGCCTCTCGTGCGGACGGCATAGCTTTGCTGCCCGAGTTTGTTCGACGTGGAATACACTTCCTGCAACGATTGTCCTGGCGCCGTCCGTCGGTGTATTCAAGAGGCGGCTGGATTATCCCAAGATGGCCGTTGGCAGTCGGTCACATAGCCTCATGTACCTTCATTGCTATTATTTTCTTCCTCCATCATCTTTTTCTTGTCTCATTTATCCTTTTCTTCGTTTATTCTCCCCTTCTGTCATTCTATTGTTGTACAACAAAACGGTGCAACCTCACTGGGTGCTCGACTGCTGCTAGCTGCTCCAACACACAACACACCTCACATACTCTCACCATTTCAACAGTTAACGCGATCGGAGCAGACAGACAACAATCTGACTGTCAAGCCAAGATCGAACCTGTTACGAAACCACACACTTCGTGATATCGATTCCTACCGGAATACCTAGAAGCGGTGATACTACACAAGTGTTGTACTTCGAGCTCTGCGAGAAACTAGTGAACCAGTGAATGCGCAATCGACAATTCCAATAAAGTTTAGTCAGACGGTTGGGTTAACGTGTCTGTGTTCCAAGTCCGACTAATGTCAGAAAGGCGATCCGAAAGATTGGACTCTGTGCCCATGGGTAAAGGTTGCGGCTGTAACCAAAGGAGTGTCTGTGATATTCTATTTTCTTCACCTTTGCCTCTTTGCCGACACTGCGGCCGACTGGCCTAAGGTGAGCAGATGATTGTCTGTCGTAGAGACCATTGCAGGTCGAGTTCGTTTCCTGGGCTGGGGACCTCGCGACTCACAGAGTCGGTGGCTGGAGACGTTAGATGAAATGGCGGCTAATCGTACTCAGCGGCATGAATGTTCACGCTGTTTGGCCGAATTATCTGTGTAGTGAGTGCATTTGATGACGCGGGACAGTGAAATCCGTAGGGAAGCTGTTTTGTAGGTGACGCATTATTTTCATTTATAGCTCGGTTGTTTATTTGCACTGTAAGCACCTTGTTGTTGAAAGCGTGAGTACAGACGTTGCTTTTATTTGTTAGGTTCTTTCTTCTCTTCTCTCTAACGACACAGGGTTTTTTCACGGTTGCGTGGTGGTTAAGCATAAGTGAGAACCACCGATATATTGCTGTCTGTGATGATGATAATGACTCAGACACGGAGTGATAGTCTGCGTCGTCCAAGCCTTTATTAATGCCTCCCCACCTTCTTTGAAAGGTGCCATCGCAAGGACATCTGTTCTAGCAGCGTTGTTACGGTTGGGAGACGAATTGCAATAGCATACCTCAGTTTTAATGACTGGTCCCTAATCTGCCGACCAGAGTAATACGACACAAGTTTGCGGCGGTAACACAGTATGATTCGGAAGCCAATGTTCCCTGAAGCGGAATTGTTTCCCATTTTCCCTTCATCCTCCATTGGCCAAACGTTACGGTCGGTGATCAAGCTACACTTCAGTTCCCTACGGGTATTCCTCGTGAACTTGTTATTCGGGCTGTCAAGAGAAACGTTCAGTCCAGCTTCGAATAACTCTGCAGATTTGTCAGATTCACTGTTCAACCTATGAATCGCCATACCGCATGCTATGGCAACTGCTTCGTTAATGGTCTGTAAGATTCGGGTCTAGCAGCTATTAAAATCATCGGGATGAGAACTGGAAAGCTCGCTTTCTCAGCTAGTCTGGTGCTAACGCTTTACCGACCGCATTGCCAGTTTCGCAACAAGCAGCTGTTGTTGTCGTCGGTGCGTTGTTGCTCAGAAAAAGTAAGGGCAAAACTCCAGTGTCCCAACACATCTGGATTAAGACCATTAAGACCAACAATATTGAATGGAGTTCTGCCATCCATATCTAGCAGCTGTGTGATCTGTTCAAGACCAGGTATGAATCGAGATAGGGTGCTCAGTATAACACGCTTACGATGCGTAGAATTAGTTTCGGTTAAAAATATTTTACGTTTAATGCGCAGTTGCAACAACCGTCCGTCATTATCTGAGCGATGTGATGCCCCAGATTTCTCGCCTAAACGGGACTCAAAATGAAGGTAGCCGATCTGGGCGTTCATATCTACGGCCAGGGTGACTATCAAAGCCATGTAATGCTCGAAGGAGAGCGGTTATAACGGAGTAAAAGACTTCCTCGACACCGGCATCACTACATTCAGTCAGAGCGTAAACAGCTACAATGAAAAGATTTTGAAATTTCTCAGCGTAGTGTTGGCCTGCCAAGGGGACGGCACACAGTCTACTGTTGAGATGAATCCGATCTGTTTGTGCGGCCGAGGCTGTCGTACTGAGGACTAGATCTGCTCCAGTTTGACTGGCGGTAGCGGCCGTGAAGTCACCTGAACTGTATAGCCAGTATCGGTAGACATTGCGGGTGTCACTTGTTCCATTCGCTGACTACCGTCTTGGATTCTAGTCTCTAAAATGCAGCAGACATCGATGCTCAACGAGTCTAACCTTTGCTCAAGAGCGACTTGTTAACCTATCTGTTTCAGAGTGTGATGGTTGGAAGTGCCCATATTAATTCACATTCTGTGTCTAACTAACGGACAAAGGCGCCCTGAGGCGGGATGGTAAGAATTGAAACTTCCCGATACAGTATGACTTTGATCAGTTATCTCTTGTGAGACCTGCAGAGTAATCACTATAAGTGCGGATTTGGAGCTGCCTAAGATCTAAGTTTGACAGGATGGTGACAGACCGGGCAGCAGTAGAAAGATGTTGTTGACCATCTAGCGTGCTCTATGCAGCAGGTAGGGCGATCCGTTTTATACTGTGAGGCGGACGACACCGTATGCGATTGCTGGTGTTGTGGGTGCTCATGGTTGTATATGGGTCGAGTATTGACCGCTTCTGCTACATTCGCGTGATGGACAGGCTTGCGTGTTGTTTTGATCCGGAGGGCTGTGCTGACTAGGACGTCGGTCCTTGGGGGTTCAACCTTGTCAGATTGGCCGATGGGGAGCAGCCAGACAAAAAGCAGATGCGTGCGTTTGTTGTGCGTGGAGACTGCGTGTTGTTGCTTCGTTTTGCATGGTTGTTTGGTTGGTTTGTTTGGTTGTTTGGGTCGTGTGTAAAGTGGTGTTTGATGCTGTCGCCTGTGTGTGCGTGTGTGTGTGAGAGAGAGAGAGAGACAGCTGGTGCTTCGCGGTTCAGGCTTTTTAGCCAAAGGCTTTGGATGAGGGCCCTAATCGCTCTCCTGCACAGGTCTGGGCGTCCTGGCAGTATCCGAAGCCCATACTCACAATGATAACGATACAAACTAAATCAAATAGTATACTGCATCGGCCGTCGCGCAGGATAAACCGGGTCGCCCTATCTGCTGCACATGGCAGGGTGGATAGGCGAAAACATGCTACTGCCAAACACTCACCCTCATACGTCCCCCCAATCACGAGCCCCCGAGCAGATAATGCTCAACTAGGTTTCAGTGCCCAGAAGACCAACTGGAGACAGGCCCGTGGACGCAACACGCTTACGGTTGGGACGTGGAACGTGCGCACTCTGCTGGATCGATGCAGCGCCACAGAACGGCCGGAACGACGCACCGCCCTGATCGCGATGGAACTGCGGCGGTATGGAATCGACGTAGCAGCCTTGAGTGAGACAAGGCTTGCAGACCAAGGTAAGTTGCGGGAAGCAGGCGCCGGGTACACTTTCTACTGGATAGGCTACCCGACAGACGGTGTTCGGGAGCATGGTGTCTGTTTTGCAGTCGCTGATCGCATCAATGGTTTGATGATAGGCGAACCGCACGGCATCAGCCCCCGAATGCTGTCGATGCGCCTGCGACTCGGTCGAGGTAAGTGTGCTACATTTGTTAGTGTTTATGGTCCAACTATGTGTCACACTGATGATACAAAGGACCAGTTCTATGATCAGCTGTCCGCCACAATCCGGTCTGCGCCAGTGAATGACCGACTGTTTGTTTTGGGTGACTTGAACGCTAGAGTTGGGCGCGACTCTGTAGCTTGGCCGGGAGTCCTCGGACCCTACGGCATTGGTTCAGTCAACGCGAACGGTGATCGTCTGCTGCACCTGTGTGCTACTCACGAGCTGGCTATCACGAACACCCGATTCCAGCTGGATGCGAGCGACATCACGACGTGGACTCATCCACGAAGCGGTCACCACCACCTACTTGACTACGTGATTGTGCGGCAGCGCGACATTCGTGAAGTGCGCATCACGCGAGTGATGCGCGGGGCTGAATGTAGCACAGATCATAGGCTGGTCAGGACCAAATTGTTTATCCATGTACGCAAGTCCGTTTATTGTAGATCTTTTGGACAACGGCAGAAGCTGGATATCAGAAGGTTGGAGAACTTCGAGACGAAGGCTGCCTTTCAACGTGCAGTCGTCGCTCGCCTGCACAATGCTCCTGTACCCACTACCCCCGAGGGTATGTGGCAACAACTGAAGAAACAGATTATGGTAGCAGCCACCGAGACGATCGGTGTGGAGCGCAAGAAACGCCCGGATTGGTTCGATGACAACAACGTGGCTATCTCCAACTTGGTACGAGAGAAGAATGCCGCGTTCGCCACATGCACAATGGACCCTGGCAATGGAGCGAAGAAGACTAGGTTCCGGAATATCCGCCGTCAACTGGCTGAGCGTGTTCGCGGAATTAAGGACAACTGGTGGAGGAAACAGGGCGAGCGCATGCAGGGCTTCGCAGATCGTCGGCAACACAAGGAGTTTTACGATTCGCTTAAGGCGATCTTCGGTCCGTCTATCCAGTCTACTAAAGCACTGGTAGACGTGGACACCGGTTTTTCTTGCAGCCAGCCGGAAGACATCATGGGAATATGGCGCAAACACTTCGGCAGCCTGTTAAACCGCCCTACTACAATTGATTGGGCGACTGTTAACAGTCTGCCGCAACAGGACGTCAAATCTTCGCTTGCTCTCGCCCCCGACTTGCTGGAGTTGCAGAGGGCGATTGGTCAACTGCGCAACGGGAAGGCTGCAGGCGAGGATGGGCTGCCAGGTGAGATCCTGAAGAATGGCGGTCCGGCGTTGGAACGCGCTCTGCTCCAACTGGTTCACTCCATCTGGGAGCACGAGGTGATGCCGCACGACTTCAAGGATGCCCTCATCGTACCCTTGTTCAAAGGGAAGTGTAGCAAGCAATGCACCGACAGCTATCGAGGTATCAAACATCCGATAGGGATCTGCCTGTAACAGTGACTGACACCAACGCACGCCTGCGCTAAGCCGTCACTGCCATTGGCTTGCGCTGCACCAATTTCAGTCCCACCAACACACCACATGTTCACTTTAAACTCGCAGGAATAAGACTGGGAGTTGTGCCAGTGGGGCCTTTTTTCCAAGCCGTCCAATGCTGGTTAGACAGTTGATTGGCTAATGTGGAAAGTAAACACTCATCTCTCGGAAACTAAACCGAGAGAGACTGCAGTGACGAGGTCCAAACGAGGAAGAAACTTGATTGAAGCGTACTACAGGAAGCGTTGCAGTATAGGATTGCAGGTTAATTTAACCTAATGAAGATGGAGATGAAAAGCAAATTTCTCGCCCAACTATGAAAAGCCAGGCAGACCATTCATCATACAATGCACCATCAAAGCCGAAGAAAGGAATGGACAGAAATCCACAGACACCCGCGCAACTGCTTTTCGTCTGGCTGCTCCCCTTCGGCCAATCTGACAAAGTTGAATCCGCAATGACCGTATTCACAGTCAGCCCAGCCCTCCGGATCCAAACAGCACGCAAGCCTGACCACCACGCCAAGGTAGCAGCACGTGAGATATAACTGGATCAATGACAGATATTCCCCCAAGTCACATGCATGAGCGCTGCTTAGAAGAAAACAACAGGAGCCTGTAGAATGCATTCCGAGCAGGTGGAACGTCAGATAATGCATGCACGAAATGGTATAGTATGTTGAATGCAAAACCAACGTACTCAGCATACATGTTTGATTACCCTAGGATGGCTGCCGCAAGACCACCCGCTAGTGGTTTGAGCAACTGTAAAAGCAAATAATTTCCTTCAAATTGGAAAAACGCCTCATTCCTGCGTCCGGCTAAGAATCCGGCCCATTCTTCTCTCGTGTTCACAACCACCGAATCAGTCTACTTTCAGCGTACATACTTGGAATAGACGTTAAAATCGTGTCATCAGGCGGACACCGAAAATAGAGCGTTTAAATTTTTCTGTCATTCCGCGAACAAGGAAGTGCATCCCAAATAAACACCAAATGTTCAAATTATCACAAGGTACGCGTAAGTTGTGAAGGACATATCGGCCATCGAGAGACGTTACGATACGCGACCTGTCTGATGATGAATCATACAGTAAGAAAATGATTTTCGTAGTCTAAAGGAAAACGGAAAGATTATGCACATTGCTAAACATCACTGCCTAAACTTTACATGGAAATGATAAGATTGTGTGATGTTATTAACCGAGACTGCTCAAAACCTAACTCAGACAACTTCACTGGATCACTCCAAAAATGACTTATCTGTGGATAGTTGATGCTGAACTGCATTCAATAAGCCACCTGTGAACGACAGACCGCCCGCGTCATCGTTTTCAACTTGGAGCCATACTTTGGTACAC
Organism: Paragonimus westermani; assembly: GCA_008508345.1. Taxonomy (NCBI): domain Eukaryota; kingdom Metazoa; phylum Platyhelminthes; class Trematoda; order Plagiorchiida; family Troglotrematidae; genus Paragonimus; species Paragonimus westermani. The sequence continues at coordinate 10,352 of QNGE01010213.1, forward strand.
GAAGTTGTCCAGCAATAAATGATCACCAGTATATAGTGGAGAAAACAGCAGGAAGAGAACAGACAAACAAAAACGATCGGGTTTCACGAAAAAACAAGCTTGATGATACCGAGTCCACACTGACTAAGGAGAAAATGACATGCCAAGAAAAAACTTCCAACATGTGAGCTGGATGGCTGTCAACATTCCGACCACGTAAACATCTGCCAACCTCGCTCACCGAAACGGTCAACGGTTCCACCGACGGCACTGTCCCGTCAACAACACCGCACACACGCCGATAAACAACGATACCATCCAGGCAGGTGCAGCGAACAACAGTCCACACCGACCTGATAGCCACAACAAAGAGGTTGCCAATCCCAACCCAAGTTTGTAACAACACTTCGCACTTTGAA
>QNGE01010214.1:0-10746 GCA_008508345.1 Paragonimus westermani
GTCATATATAGTCCGTGTTCAGTGCCCAAGGTCCGGTTGTGGTGGGCGTCACCATTTTCCAACGCACGTTGAGGTGTCATCACATGCACTAAAGATGAAGAAAACTGTACAATGTGACGCAAGTTCCATTAGTTTGGAAAGTGTTCATTTGAGCTTTGCATCTATTCCGTTGATGAATCAGGCGTGCTCCATTGAGATACGTGTGTTTGTAGACGATGGTTCTTATACCACTTTAGTAGAAAGGAGGGTGGTTCACATGCGCGAATCTCGAGTCGTACTCTGCGTAGTACTCGCATGGTATCGTGCCGCGGAGTGGCACCTAGAATTCAGGCTTTGGACATGTTCAGCACCACTTTTGTAAAATCATCTTACATTGCCGACAGATTACGAACTGTGCGAGTCAACAGGCCATCCCCGATGCGGTCACAGCAATGGATGCATCTGAGAGAAGTTGGCTCCGATGCTGGCTTGGACAAAAACGTAGGGGTTCTTACTCAGTGCGAAGTGCCTTGAGTTCACTGGGTGTTGGAACAAAAAATAGGAATCAGAAGGGATCCGCATGCTTTCAGAACAGTCCTCGGGGATGCAATTCGTGCTGCGCTGAGGATACTCAAGTCTGTGAACAATGTGAGCACTAGGCCGGTGTCTTTGGAGGAAAAAGTTCGGAGCGTCAGAAGTAGACTTTGTGGAGCAGGACACCTCGAAAGAAAAGAGTCTGTCAATCGAGGCAACGAAACATTAATCAAAGCGGAAGCTGATCTAACCCTTTTGGGTTATCTCAACGAAATGTTGAAGACAAGGATGAGCCAACTATCCGACAGCCATATGATGTATGAGCGATGGCTGCACCCACAAATGCGAAGGTTACTTAGAGTTACCACATTACATTCGACAAACGCGGCTGTTATATCTAGCCATATTAGTAAAGTATATACAAAAATTGTCTCTCCCAATAGCTTTCAGTGCGCTAGCCGGTGTTACCCGGTACGCCATACAGTCTTCAGCTGGAATAACCCGGATAGTTTGGGAACAGTGTTTAATTAAGCTGCGGCGTATCATACAGTGCTGCAAGGGTTTGGACTGACCAATGCTCTTATCAGTATGCTCTCCCACTTTCTTAACTATGCAGTAGCCGTTCTTTGCATGTTCAGATTCCGGAAAGTGGCAGTTTGTCGCTGAGCTTTCTGTGATGGGGATCATCTTCTTCAGGAGGATCTCCAGTGATGCGCGAGTTGAACTCCATTCTTCTTTGCGCCACCTCCCTATCGTTCTGCACAAACATTGAGCCTCGAAAGGTGACTGATGACTACAGACAGGGTGTTATGTTCCTAAATGCATTAGCTAGAGCGGAGTAATATTGTGTGGATAAACCCTTTTTTATCGGGGAAAACAGCTGAGAAGACTACATGTGGTGTACACTAACTCAGTGTCCTGTTACAGAAGGGTTGGTGTCGCTCAACAGAGTGGAATTCTAACGGCGCCGAGGCTTTCGAGTGTATACCTAGGGAAGGTAGGCTCTAAGGACGGGTTAACCTGAAACCACAGTCTCAACTTTCAGGTAGCCCTAGTTATGACCAGGGAAAAGGCAAACTACAGCTCGTAATTTCCAGTGGATCTTTAAGATGCACCTCGAACGAGGACGGTTATTTTTGAATGCGTTGCCTTCTTATGTGGCACTTTAGGAATAGTTGTTCCGTTGGTAATTTCACCTCGTAAGATGTTCCAAGACCTACGTGGCCAGTATCACGGCTGGGACATATTGATAGGGAGGACTGACCTTCCAAAGTGATTTAATTCGCCGCTAAACGTTCATTCCGTTGAATCGATTAGAGTATGTGGCTGCGACATATCCACTGTCATAGGAGTGGCTGTGTACTTGTTGTGTGAAACATTTGAAATGTTATACGGAGCGATTGGTTGCATTAGACCAACAGCTTCGAGCGGTTCAGTTAATCGTTTTTTCATCCTAAGTAAACCAAGAGTAGTCCTGCAAGAAAAATTCCTATCTCAAGTCTGGAACACGCAGTAGCTGTCATCGCAGCAAGAGTGACGAGGCACCTTGCGGGCAAGCTGAGAATACGTATCTTCTGCGTAGTGATATGGGTGGGTTCATCAATGATACAGCAATTTGTTACAGCGCACGGTCGTGCTCTGTGGCGCCAGTTACAACCCAAGTGAGACCAATACGCGATCACACCGTTGCATCGCAGTGGGGCATGCCCCCGGAGCTGAGTCCGGCAGAAAAGACGTCGAGAGGTACCTCGTATCAGCCTACATAGAAAGTGGACCACCGGACCGGGTGGTATGGCGCTTCCAGAGAGCTGGTGGCCAAGATCACCATTTTCTATTGCACTTGCAGATTTCGACTGCGAAACTAGGTCGTTCAGGCTGTTCAGGCTGCGTACACGATAAATCCCATTTAAGAATATCTGGTGCCAAGACTTCCCATCTGGTTAAGACTGGTGAATGCAATGGCGGGACATTCTTGCTCTGTTGGCTTCGACCAAGTGCCAAAGTCTGGAAACCGAACAGATGTGGTGCTGTCAGGGCCATTACGTGTTTTTGAAGTGAAACGATCGAGTGGTAAGATAACCATGCTTGTTCGAAAAGGATGCCTTCAGAATAACTGAATATCTTAAGGCCAATTCCACTGACAAGAGGCGTATGAGTGGCCTATACCGGTTGCGACCAGTAATGATGGACAGCTGGTTGTCCCTCGGATGAATAGCAAGAGGTGGCAGTGATGAAATGGACAAAAATCTTGTTATTTTGCTCTCGTGCGGCACGCTCGCGTGGCATATAGCCAGATACTGCTACAAGACGGAAGGTCGTATGTGTGCCACACATAGACTTGAATCCATTCGGACGGAGTTTTAGCCGTTAAAGAGGATAATGACTGTCATTTGCGCGAGTAGTAGGGCACTGGGCTCGCTTAACGGCCCAGAGCTCGTTAGGGAGACACTGAAATCCTGCAACGTTCATCAATTCAGATAACGAGATGTCGGCTGACGTTGGCTCTACTGAACTATCCATCTGAATTAAGTTGCTTGACCTACATTCTGCCACTCGTGGATAAACTTCCATTCTTATGCAAAAAAGTGAACAGAGGTAGCTGGTTATGCCATAAACACTGGTCGGGAGCCTTCTTCGAACGACTTACCTGAGGTCATAGAGAGGATAATGCTGGTGTCTGACATGTATGGTTAAATACTGTCAGTACCACATTAGTGGAAACGAAACCACAGGCTTCTGTGGGGATTCTCAACGAACATCCTTTGTGTCAGCCGTCATGGGAACGGTGAATAAGCCAATTCATTGTGCAGTATCTACTGACGGTCAAGACTTGCTGATGTGCCGTCAGTTTGAAAGCATGTCACAAGAGGTACTACGTGCTGCTCTAAGGAGGTGTAAGCGATCATTTGCTTGTTGCTTGCCAAATCACACAATCACTCATTACAAATTCCTTGTACGATGTTGGCGACCTCCATGTGGAGGGCGACATCGTACCTGGATACACGCAGACTCGGCACTTTCGGGGTCTGAACTCGGCATGAAGAGTCAAGCCGTGGAGCCAACACTAAATGGTGAAGCAATCTGTCTTGGTTGCATACCCGCCAGGTGAACTTGGGAAACCGAGAGGCTGGAAACGTATGCCCTTCTGGATAAAGGTTCCGATATCACGCTCACAGGTGAGTCTGTAGCCATGCAATTAAGGTTGCCCAGCATTGAATAAGACGGATATTATCAAATGTCAAGAGCTGAGGTTGGAAGTTAACTCTTTAGATGACGGAAGTGTAATTAGGGCCAATAGAGCCTTTACCAGCGAATCTTCTAGTTGAACCGGTGGAACCTTTATCCCGAAATGACGTCCAGCTTTGGCCTTACGCGGCCGGTCTGCCCATCACCTCGTTAGGGAAAGATAAATTCAGATAATTAATAAGTTGCGATGTGCTGGAAGCACACTTAGTAGTTGGTCAGCGCGCAAGGCCAGGCGTCAGCCGTATGCTGTGGATGCCACCTTGGGTTGGACTTTGTGGGGCCTCATGTCGCTCTACACAAACAGCGAGGCCGAGGTTAGTTGTTCAAGTGATGCTAAGCTAGAACGATTGGTTCGGCACACGTTCGACCCGGAGTTTGTCGAACGCGGATTGTCTGATGAGGTGGTTAGCTCATGTGATGATCAACCAGCTGAGCATATTGTGGAGTCTATTGCTACGCCCATGGATGGTTGATATGAGACTGGCCTGCCATAGAAAGCAGACAGTGGGAGCCTCCCTACTAACTGACAGTCGGCTCGGGGACGTTTAAACTTAACAGGTGAGAGACCTTCCCGTTACGCTGGAGTAGCACATAAATGTAACGGGATAATTTAGACACATGTGACCAAAATTTACACACCGAGATTCGACACCAGTGCGGATGAGACCCTTTGCCGGTGGTATCTATCACACCACCCGGTGTTGAATCCGACCAGACCCGGGAATGCGCGGAGAATATTCCACTGTGCGACGAAATACAGAGACACCTCCTTGAACAAAGTATTGCCGCAAGGGAAACTCCCGTTGAACAACCCACAGGGTTATTGCTATGGTTCTGGATTATGGCTCATCCTTTTTGGGCTATTTCTTCGCCCTTTTGCGCGTCATACGCACTAAGGACTGCTGCAATAAGCAGTGAACATTGACTTAGTAAGCAGGTCAGTCAAACTTCACACGAGAATTTTCACGTTGGCGACTGCTTCGTACCAGTGGATACACTTGAGGATGACGGACTTGTAGCCTCCGATTTAATTCCCCTGTTGGGTGGACTCGGTTCGATAAAGTGAACGCTCAACATAGCCGAGGCGGTAGAAGATATACCGCCTCCGTGTAACAACACTGGGCTTAGGTCACAACAGTCACCAGAAGACATTTCTGGTCTAGTTGCGCGTGTCGGAAGACTGTTTCAGGCCCCACGTATCTATACAGAGGGAGCCATTCACTAATTGGGGTTTACCGCGACGATGTGTTAACCGTTGTGGTTTACTATTCCACTTGTTCCCCGTGGTCGTAGGTTAATTCAGTGCTTGTGTGACGCGAGTATCGGATGGGACACGACATTGGAAGAAAGGTACGGACGAAAATTAAGAAAGTGGGCACGGGGCGTAGCAGCGGTTGACCCAGGTTTTGTGCCACGTTTTACGAGACCCCATAGGAGGACGCCGACGTGCTGGGAGTTACGTATTCTGGCGCTTCCGAGACAGAAATTATAGCTGCCGGCAACTTCCGAGACGTCTTAGAAGATAGCACCATCTACTGCTGCTTCGTGATGGAGAAATCCCCGGTATCACCTTTGAATCCTTGCCCGTCTCGATGTTTTATTTTACAGCTGCCCGGCTGGCCACCAAACTTAGGAGGTTGACAATGAAGCTATGCTAACATTTGACAAAACTATACTTTGGACAAACGCCGTCATCGTGTTAGATTACTTGAGAAACACCGCTTGTGGCTCTCTCAAACTTATAGCCAACCGCTTCCAACCGACTGGTGACAATACCAAGGTCTGGCGGTAACGACACGTTCCATCAGAGGTAAACCCGATGAGCGTTGCTCCGCGAGATAAATGTGAAGCCTGCTCTTGACACGCACACACGTGGATGAGCGGCCCGAACATTCTGTGGAGCAGGAGATAACGTGACTGGGTACGCTGAATGCCTAACGATTGCTATCCATTTTCTAGAAATTCGGTGACCACGTTTGCTATCTCTACCCAGTCCCTCCTCGCCAATCATTCCTCTTGCATTCGAAACCTTCTCGTTAGATACTGCGAACCTTTCTTGCAAAAACTGACACGGCCATTCACGTTACCTGCGCAACAAATCATTTCTTCCACGAACGTTAACCTTGATGTATTGCTAACTCTTGATAACGTTCACTCGTGAAAACTTGGTTTCGAGTAGATTTTTTCTCCCTACTACCCACTGCCGGACCTGTTCTCATGTGTACATGTGATACTCAGAATTAGGGACTTCGAATAGTCCTAGGAATCGTACGTGAATTGAAACCTCTCACGCAAGTAATAGGGAGAAGACCGGGTACTGGGAGCAGCAAACAATTGTTATTCATGAATTGAGACGCCGAATTTATGGATGTACAACAGTATTAAAGAAATCACCGGTTGATCTTATTAGCACACGCAACATCATAAAGTGTATGTTAATTGGTGGAATACGGAACTGATGAATTGGAGAATGACGGACGGCATAACACTGAGACCGTTCGTCCAATCCTGATGTTGTATCTTTAGCGCGATATTTGGATTGGCCGACTGTCAGATCTTCTGTTGTGTAGGGATTTGGATAATCCGTGAAGCATTTTTCTCTGCGGTTGATCGTTTCGCCATTACGAAACTGTTGCGTTTGCTCGTACTCATGTGAGCCGTTAGCCAAGATCTTTGCATATTTATTGCATCGGATGCGGAGGTTTGTTATTCCTCTTCTGTTCAGTTCACACTGATTCTCATGTACCTAATTACCTTATTAACAAGAAACTCGCCCTTACGACCTCGTTTACTTTCAGATCCTAGTCGTTTGCTCACGGGGCTCGGAATTCATATACGTCCGCGAGGCGACTGTTCTAGAGCCAGTCCACTGACGGGGTAGCCTGGGCGTACCTTGAAGAACCACCGGACGTTCGCAGTTAACACAGGGTGCTCCACTTCGCCCGCTGTCTCTTTCCTGTGCTTCAGAAATAAAGCTGGCTTGTGTGTAGTCACCAATTCGTAGTGACGTGCGATTAGGTAATTTTTGGGTCGTGTTGCCTAGCTCCAGAGCGCCGAGATTGTCGTCAGGACGCAGGCCACCTCCAAAAATTGAATCACGACCGTTTAATCCACGTATTGATGGTTTGCTCCCAGGCGCCCGGATTTTTGTAGCATTGTTGGGATGTCCTTCGTTTGGCAATGCGAGAAGTTTTTGCACGTATGTAAAAGACTCGGGAGAAGCATTCACTTCAACAATCGCTTCAGTTTTGACTGGCCTCATGATACTTCTGAGCATTCTCACGAAACCTGCTGTGGCGTCGTCAGAAAGTACGTTCGGGGACGTCTTCCGTAGATTAGGAAACCCGCTGATGTCAAGCAGGTCTTTCATTTCAGTAGTGCGGGATTTGGACACTCTCTATTACTGAAACCTGCGTAATCCCTTCTTGGCCGAAGCATTTACGAAATGCCTGCATGGTGATCGACAAAAGATGAGGTTATATTTGGCCACCATGAAAGGGAACAAATCAAAGTTAAAATCTGAAGTCTACCAAAAGGTGGTTCACAATCGTCCGTGTATACACACTGTCACGGTAATAGACTGCTTGGTCGAGATATCCGATAATTGAACCTCTATTTTATTCCTTGAAGGCGGACGTCAAATATCTCTTTGATTCCCGACATAACAATTTATTGGCGGCCACCAACATGTTTGTCGAACCACCGATTTTGTTTTCCCCAAGCCTAAGTGGCATTTGGGCAGGTCGTCCTACGCGTAACGCTGTAGCGGTGTGAAAGAACCAAACGATTTTTTAATACAACACACTATCAGATCGTATGGAAGCTACCTTCAGCTTCGAAATAGTGCTGGGCGCTTTATCTTATTACTTGGTGATCAACCAATAGTCGCCAGTGATAATACCATGGAATAATATCTCCTATCTGTCATTATCAGGCCATCTGAACATGTTGGGACGGCGTCCCGGATATGAAACCGATATACCATCTGGATTCTGATTACTTTTACTCCCAGTTTTGGACCTGTGTACAAGCTGTTCGATATCCGAATCGACGAAACGTGACTAGTTTGATTCGGTTTTCACATTGGTCTTTCAGATGTTACACCTACTCCGGCATCAGATTTATCGTCTCCGGCCGTATGATTCTCTTTCCTAAAACACAAACCCTCAAACGCCCTATACTTTTCTCTCATCACTAAACTATCGAGCTGACAGAGTAGACCAGTGGTACTACCCACGGCCCTTTGCTCACATCAGCATATTCATACGCCAGGCCAGGGATACCCAAATTGATCAAAAACAACGGGAGCCCTCCATAACCTAGAAAGTTCGTTCTTATTAATTTCACGCCAGAACGTACGTTGTTGAAAGTGATCATCAAAATCCACCCACCTGATTTCCCTCCAGATGTCTTGTTGCACGAACAAGTTGGACTGACAGCTAAGAAACGAGCAGAAGGCCTAAGGTACCTGTGCTTTCGGGGCAGACTTGATGATCCAACCTGGAGTCCTGGCGGATGATGAATAGGTCACACCAGCGCAACATGTTAACCAACCCCATGCACCTCTGCTTTTCTGACCTGCATTGGCACCGCTTGACTGTTAGTTAACTCATTCGGTGAAATTCAACAGGTCTGTCGCTGGTAGCGTGTGGGGAACCACACCTTATTGTCACACGTGCAAGTTATGTAGTTAGTATGACGGCTTACCTCGATCGCGAAATACCCAGGATTATTTCTTGAGTGGGGTGGACCCACCGGGATTCTCTTGTTACAATTTGTCCAGACTTATCTCATCCACCTACAAAAGTCGGTTAGTCTTACACTGCTACCACTTTCCTCTCTTGTATCTATTTACCTCTCTTACTATCTCTTCAATGAACACCACACGTACCGGGAACAGTAGCTTGTGATCCTCTGCATGAAATTGTTGGTTTCAGCTTGTCATGTTGTTGGCTGTCGATAATTAGTCGACAGATATAGTTGCGGTAGGCCTGCGATTCCATACACCCATCCTTCCACTAATTCTTTGGTCAGGCACGCTGCAGTAGCAGAGCGTCGTCGCCATTTTCTCTGTTTTCATGAATAGTTGCGGACCGCCCGTCAAGTAAGCTGCCTGAACTTACAGCATTTTCCACGAGGTGAAAGACCTCTCTCTTGGTGTGTCGTCAGATCCCTTACCAGGGCATCATTGTGACACCGATCACAACGACCTCAACCGCTGAAATGCTCACGCAGATGTNGAAATGCTCACGCAGATGTTGTCTTGAATAACGTATCACTAGGTTCGAAGCGATGAGCTCGCGCATGTGCAAAGTTTCATCAGTGAGTACACCATGTGCGATCGCCCAACCCGGTCTATCTGCAATCCATTGTTCGACATTCTAATCATGGGTCCAGATGAATCTGCGTTAACAGCAGGCGCTACCTCTCCATCTTTTTAGCGGAGTCACATAAACTAGGACGAACCAATATGCTGAACGTGCATAAGCAGGTTATCGGTTCTCCAATAATGTCTGATCTAGCAAACAGCGGGTGCAACCAACCTCACATCGGATTTCCAAGACGCCACGTAACCCTAAGTCAGGTTCCTACCACAAGCAGATGAAAACCTGCTCATCGTTTTTTAAATCTAACCAACCAACCAGATAGATGTCTATCACCAAAACACCAAACGTATTTTCTCAATCCAATGTACCCTTGAAGCTTGGTTCTGTTTCTGCCTAACTCTACCTAGTGGTTCCTGATTCGTTGATAACCAGTGAAAAGGAAGTAACGTTCAAACGTTAATATTAGCGCCCACCAGCCATTTCCAGAAGGAACGCTCCGTCAACCTAGGCGTTTTTAACTCACATGGAGCAGCTGCCGCCGTTCTAAATGAAGGTGGCTGTCACGAACATACTTAATTTGACGACCGCAGCTCCTCGATTACATTCGGCGGTATCCTGGGCCATACGCTCTAATGATTACCGCAAGACCACGGCGTTCTCTCTATAGATCATTGGCGGCCCACCAATATTGCTATAAAATTCACTGCAGCTGCGGAGCGTACTATACTGACCGTTTCCAATACCTCATATTTAACTCTACAACGGTGCCTCCACACAAATCCTTTGGCCTGTCCAGTAAACTTACGAAAGTTCTTGACCCCTGTTTTCCTCGGAGGCCCAGGTGCAGTGACCACCGTTCGAGTGACGGATGACATCATCTCTCTGGAACTAAACTCCCCTGTGTTCCCACAGTCTGTTTGTGAAAATTTAACATTAGTAAGTTTCTTTCGATTATGGGAAGTGCTAGGCTCAACCAAGCACATATCATCCATCACACGTTGGCTGGTTCTACCCAACCTCTCCTATCTTCACACGGTCTTTCGCACTGAGAAACAAATGGTCGATAACATCGTGGTGACCTTCATCCTTCAAGGCAAGACGATCATACTGACTACGCTCGATTAGATGTGCAACAATAACTGAGCTTATCCGGCTTCCAGCAAACTGAACGTGTATGTACCTCCAAGGTAACTCAGACTTAGGACGAACCCAACCTCTCCCAACCGGTTTGTGAATCAAGCATGAAGCTGACGGGCGATATTTCCACGGCCGTTAAAGATTATCAATTCTTTCTCCCAGGCGCAACAAACTGCTTTGTCAGTTTAACAGTTCAGCCCTCAAGCTTAGTCGCAACATTCGTGTACACTCCTCTGAAAATCCCAGCCCGACAATAGGTAAGAAACTGAAGTACCAAACTTATCGGAGGGAATCCCTTGCTCCATCTGCATCGACCAACCACAGTATTCGTCAATGGCTAGAAAAGCTTGCTCCAATATACACCCTCGAATCAAAAGATAGAGGCCGAGTTACCCCAGCTCTTGGCTTCGAAAGGACTCACAAACTTCTATATTGAAGCCGCGGGTAAATTGGTTGACTTTCGCAGTAGCATTGTTACTGGGATGCCTTCAACCATTCAGCTTTTACTGACAAACTAGTAGCA
>QNGE01010216.1:0-10744 GCA_008508345.1 Paragonimus westermani
GTTGAAACGTAGAGTAATACGACTTGCCCGTAACGTTGTGTTCGCAATCTGTTTATCAATATTCGTGAAATTGGCTCAAAGCTATTAATGGTGGTAGTTATAACTAACATTTTGCTACATTGTGGCCGGGGATGTAACTGAGGACAACAGTAGTTAAGAGCAGACGTGGTTGATAACTGACACAATGTAAAGTATTTGCAGTGCAAGATTAGTATTTGCGCACAGACGCGCATTTTCTTCAGACATCCTCGCTGTATTTAGTGGGTAAATTCCACGTCAGGATGATTATATAACAAGATGGCGTTTAAAATAAGCTATGGGGTAGATACAAGAAGCCATTACCATCGGATCCACAGAAGCTAGCTGTGCGTCTTGCAGTATACCCAAGGAAACAGGATGCAATACAGGTATGCCAACATTTAATCGTTAATGGTACGACTAGAATATGAGCAACCTTCGGAGACGACTACAACAAACTCTGAAGTTGAGGAATGTTGTGAATATGAGTCTTACTTTAGGGGTTTGTAAGTACAGGGTAACTAATACTTCAGGTTTCCTAACCGCCCTCCCAGATCAGTCTGTCAGGTCATTAAATGCGCACATTTGCCAGAACGTTGCTTTATCCTAGTTGACAAGAACGTATTTCAGCTTTTTTCTTAATTTTCCGCTTATCGAATTTTCCTCGCTTTTCCTTTAAATCTACACCCCAACTGACATAAAGCAAAGAACACATAAACAATCCATGGGAAACTATGCATGATTAAACCAAACAACTACTGAGTACTACCATCAAGGTGATTAGGAGAATGAAAAACGAGCGATGAACAAGAAATGGAACTCTACACTTGTGGACTGACATATTTCACCCGAATGCTAACAACCCGAGAAGTACTGGGGATTCCTGTTGCGTCCAAACACCTGCAGCCTGTTCTACTGCACCAGGTGAACAATCCTCAGTGTTGGCGACTGTTTAGATCCCACAGTAGTGACTAGAGTTGTATGTCTGACTAATAGTACCTCATATTTGCCCTGCTAAGATAATCGTTGTGTACTGCTTTAAGACTGTTCTTCCACGAAAATATAGTTGAGGTTAAACAAAAATGTCTCTCCTAAACCAACCACAGTTTTTTGTCGGTTCGGATACAAATTTATTAAAATCGTATGCTTCAGGGGCCATCAGTTTATTTCACAGTTTGTCTAGCTCGCGTGCACACCCCTTCATCTTCTTGACACTGCCGAACTCAACGTTCCCGGCCTTAATTTTGTTCGGATTTTTCGTTGTGCTGACTTGGGAAAGGATTCAAATCCTTCTTTAATTAACTGGTGGAATAAATGAATACTCCAACTAAATCGTCTTCAGTGATCCTGTACCTGTTATTGCGGTTCTCTCTCGCTGTATACTTTGGTGAGTTCCCTTCAACATGTTTCACTGGCAATTTCCTTGCAAATGTCAACAAAAGTCTTCTCGTACGGTTAGTACATTAAGGGTCTTAAAAGTGTATGTGGGTTGACAGAAAACTAAGGAGGGAAACAATCGATATCTTACGGCAAGAAAATACAAAGATCATGTTTTAAAAAAATTCACCCAATAACTTTGTCTAAGCGAACAATTTCTATAAAATTGTCTGAATTACACCTTTATTTGCAAGACGACAGAGTTGCGTCCAGTAGCAATGGTATCATGAATAGCGCTCCGAGGAATCCACCTGTAAGCGTAGATGTTATTCCTTGACATGTTTGGAGCCATAAAACACTTCCAATAACTTTACTTTACTTTCCTGGCTATATTGTTTTCTCATCGGCAAGTTATCAGTCAGGTGGTTTAGACTTCTCACCAAACGGTTCACATTTATTTTGCCTACCGTTTTGAGACTGAGGAATCATGTGATCGGTACAGAAATTTGTTTACACAAAAGTGATTCAACTAATCTAATATGCACTACGTAATCACCCCCATTTGTGGTTCGGTAACCGTGTTGCAGCTACTCCCTCATTTCGCTAGAAATGTGATTGCCTAAGTGGAGAACGCTGTTCTTCTCCAGGACAATTTTCACGTGTGCACGTGATCTTTGAATGTCAAAACGTTCGCCTTAGTGAACCGCATGATTGGAGTATTATGTGCAATCCGATATAACTGGGTTGGTTAGTAAGCTGCCATTCATACTGAATTTATTAATATCTATACATCTATTTGTGATCTGTCCATCTGAACATACTGGCCGTGTCAGGGGCTGGCGAAATCTGATGCTGTACACAAACGTCTTCTATGGTCAGTTAACAACAAATAATAACTTTGAGCCTATGGACACTATAAAGCAATATGATGCGAAATAATGCGAGGATCAGGACACTCGCAAACAGTGGATTTTTGTCTAATATGATCGAAACATAGTTGATGATCGACCACGGCTGTCTTATTCCCACAGACTTTCTAATCGGCCTTTTTCGAAAAAAAGCATTGTGTCCGATCTATGGTCTTATTAGAGATTGTCAGTAGCACACACCCTTGCAAAAATTTTTCGAAAGAGGCTTTCTGGAAAGTCTTCGATAATGTGGAAGCAGCGACCAAATTTGAGCGACATTCAGTTCATACCAAACCTAACTCCTCTGCTACTCACTAGTAATCGAAATGTCGTTTAACGAGTTTTATACTTTAAGTGATTTCAATCAAAAGAGTAGTCTCAGTCGTGGAGTCACCAGAATAGCCATTGTGTCGAGACAACCGCGCAGTCTCAGTGTTACTCAAAACATAATGTGACCGAGTGTTTACGTATACTGGCTCTGTCGCACCCAATCTGGGTCCAGTGACGCATTGGTCAACACTGCTGCCTCTTGAAAGCGTGACCGCAGTTCTAGTCTAGGTTTAACAAGAATGGGCCCTGGTGGCGAACTTAAACAAGAGCGAAACTCGAGTCTAATGCTTCTTTTCGAAGCGATCAAATTGAGAAGATAGGACTGTTTGTTACAGGTCAAGAGTATAATATGTAGAGGGTCAATACATCGGCAGTCAATAAATATTTAGAATGAACATATGCGGGATGAATTGCAAAAGATTACGGCATCTCGAGATAACGACATAGGGGAGAATTGGCTGTATCCTACCGAACATTAGGTTGTTTGTAAGATATCAAAACTCTAAAGTATCCTTGGATTACTTCACTCATTTTTTACCTAAATTTTAGTCATTCTGAGGACAACAAACTGCAGTTCTGATATTTGCTGTTGATATTTTTTGGTCATAGTGTTTTCACAATATTTCTTCAATAAACATTATCCCTACAGAAATAATCAGTGAAAAACCTGAATGTTTAACAAAATAAAAACCATTCATAATCAACATACTATTGCAAGCCAACTTTCTGTGCACTTCTTATGAAAAGTGTGAAAACACGGCAACGTGAGAAGGACGTCACCCAAAGCGAACTCTTCGAGGCAAACTGCACATTCCGGGTACTTTCCAACTTGATGATAGGTTGCTCGTCTCACTCGCGCCCATGCACTAAGCAAGTCCTCATGGGATTCTGTTGATCCAGTGGAGAAATTTCAACATTAGATAAGGGAAGTAGACATCAAAAAGTGTGAAACGAACAATTTTGCACGAGTTAATTTATTGTCATGTTCCCGATACTATTAATCATGAGTTATCGACATTTGCTTATGACGGCGAATATTGCTAGCGTGTGGTGGAAAACGACATAGATGAGTCAAATTCTAATGTCACGGAAATACACAACTCACGTACTTGCTCGGTGAAAGCGATCACTAGAATGGTGTCGGTGATGTGAAGTTGGGCGCACCGGACCCCAGAAAAAGTGAAACTTCTTCTTCCACTTTGCTTTTTTTACTGGGTGTACAAATTCCGCCCCCTCTAGTGTAGGGGAATTTTCTGGTGCTGTTGGGCTATTCGGCGAAGTAGGGGAAGGCGGGATTGTTGGACCGTATATCATGGAATAATCGTGATTCCACAAAGGATCAACTGCTGAAACACTCCTCTGCGGTTCAGTAAACCCATACTGATTTAGAATGTTACAATTCTTTGCACACTTACCGATGAAGAGTACTTTGAATAAAGCTGGTTCAGGTCACGGTCGATGAACATACGGATGTGTTCCAGGTCATTTTCTGAAAAAAGTCCATGCGACAGTTCAGCCTTTTTCCACTCGGAGCTCCCTAGGTTTCTGTGCATAATATGCGCCACAATGTGGTTTGTGTGATGTTTAATCCGACTGTAATCATGTCTTTCAATGATTATGGACTAAAAAATTCGATCAGTGGTTGCCCGGATGAATACGGCAGAATATTTGTCAAACTTACATTATACTGAGGTTGTCGCAAACGATCCTCAATTAGCTGTGTAGAAAAGTCATTTAACTTTGAATGGTCGACACCCATGTTTGCTGGCGAACAAGTCAAACGTTAGCTGAGAGTGGGTATGCGAATTTATATGCTGCAGGAAGTGGTATGCACACCTAGTGACATCTTTGTGAACAACTAACTACATTCCTGTAGTCACTTGCTTATTGGACCAAGTCAGGCTGCCACAATAATATCGATTATGCTAAGTAGATTTAATCCTGTCAAAACTGTGAACACCCTTCACTAGCCATTAATTACGACTGCTGGAGCACAAGTTCTGAGAAGATCATCCACGTTATTTAAGAAAGTGCAATTCTTTTGGATATAACACCTATTTCCGTTGATCTGCTTAAAGGGCTTGCTAGTAATTTGTAAGCTCTGTATCATAAGGTGAGTTAGCTCGGAAGTTACATTCTTGTTTCAGTAGAGTTAGACACCTCATTTCTGACTGAACAATTTAATTAAACCAATCAAACAGACAGCACTGAAACAGACCACGTTCTTTTTAACAACCTCCTATCTTTCGTCTAACTTTTGTGCAATAAAATGCTGGGTACCAACAAATATCGAAGTAACTCTGGAGTTACTGGCAGCACAGCCGAAGGTCGAACGTTGAAGTCACGTTTTATTGAACCAAACAGTTATTCAGTCTCAGCTGATTTGAAAACGATACTCTATGATGAGTGCAATTAGTATGTGAATGAGTGCTCTTTTCGAATGAATAAGTTATATGTCGTTCTTTCCGTTATTCAGCAAGATATCCACAAGGCAGTATGAAGAGAGCCTTTAATTAGAATAATCAAGCCATGTCTGGACTTCTAAGTTTTAGCAGTGGAAGATCGAGCATATTGCTGTGGTATTACTGTAACCTGTGTGATTGTGTTCTATTTGAAATTTCATAAACATAAACGAAATTCACGTATAGTGCCTCTGTTCGATAGGGACTGACTGGAAGGTCCATGGGAATGTGGCGGCTGCAAACGATTTTGATTGTTGTTCAACTTGTATCAACCAAATCCCTTAATACTTGCCAATATTCAAAATACTGCTCAGTAGGTTTCTCAAATGTTCGATCACTGTGAAATGAATTGTACAAGATAAATTAGAACAATTAGTATGCGACCGGTTTTTCAGTTGCTTGTACTCATTAAATATGTATCTTTGGTGAATTTCACTCATACATCCACAATTGTAATGCTACCTAGAATCTTGAAACAGGTGGATCTTCAGCTCATTTCCATCCGTAGTGATCCGAAGGACTCCACTGATTTTGAGACAGAAGGCACAATAAATTCTCAAACTAGTTATTAATCACAAGTAATAAAGATTATTATTAATTACATCTTTGTGTGTTGCAACAGTGGTTGATGGGAAGCTTCGGTCTGTAAATATGGATGTCTGCGATATCTTCTCAAAGCAAAATTCACAAAACTGCTATGCTGACATGGCCACAAGATCATTCAGGTGATTATGTACGTATATCGGAAATGAGTTAACAACTTGTACCAAGGAATCACATTTAAACGCAAGTAATCCTAATATACAGTGACAGCGTTTCTCATTACACCGATGCCAATAAGGAATCCAAGCTTTAAAAAGTTATATCCGCTGCCTGATATGACAAGGTTGTAAGCCAATAATAACTGCAGCATAGTAAGCCACTTCTCAGGCTAGAGTGAATCTGTGCAGACAGACTAAGAAAAACGGTTACACTGACAATAAAGTGTCCAATTTGAACCACTGCCGTCTGGTATATTATTCCATCAACTCACGATTAATAAGAATGTACTAAACTACTCCACCAAAAATGTCTGTTACCAGTTTTAAAGACCGGCCGGCCGGCCAAACGTGGCGGAGGCAAAGTTGGGAAAGCAATTCTGGAATCACTGTACACTTGAAGAATATCGGTAATGTGTGGTGGGCTCAATTTGGTTCAAAACTGCAATGCACCCTCTCAGCAGATTTTGGACTGAATTTACACTGACATGATTGGTATTATTCATTCACTATGCCAGGGTACTCACCAATTCGTTAGCCGAACTTAACGTCATAATTCCGGTCTACTTGTTGAGGCAGGAGTCTCTACCTACGCTTCGGATCCCCGCTGGCAGTTCCACAGGTTTAATTCCGTTTTTCGGACGTGTATAACGATGTATTGTCGTCTTATCCTTCCACAAAATGTCACTACTGTGCATGGCTATCATAAAGAATGGCAATAGAAGCTGCAATGCGGAACTAGTGTCTGTTCCGACTTGATGTATTTGAAGCCATCATTACTGTTAGCTAGCCTATGGAAAACTAGTTCATTCCTTCGGGGGATCAGCTCACAAGTAATTGCCAGTGAGTGGTTCATCTAATGTGGGTTTTGTGGGTGATTATGTCTAAGTGTCTCAAGAACAAGTCCGAAAACAATGACGTTCTTTTCATCTATAGAGCGCACCCTCTTCAATTTTCTGTGCGTCAGCAGTGGTGTTTTTTCTAATGCTGGTTACACAATTCAGTTCAAATCATCCTGCTCAAGAGTCCTGTTTGATTCAGTGTTACTCAAGGTTATGCTGTGAGTCAACTCATCGAATAGACACCTCGTTCTATTAGAGCTCATGAAATTTTACTCTTGTTCCAATAAGGGGGGATGCTTTTGTTCGGGACTGGATCAAGTCATCATGTCGTTGTTTGCTCGGTTGCACGAAACTGTTATTTTGGCTTCTAACCCTAGGCATGTGGACGCTATCTGATGGTCACTAAACACATGGTAAGTCCCAAACCGTGAAAGGTAAATAAAATGCTTTCGTCGTGGATATTTTTGACATATAGACCAACAAAAGGGGTAAAGTAGACCTATGGTGAAATACGTTCAGCTGTTTCTATCAGTGACAGCTTAAGGAATTGCGTGTGAAATGCAGTTGTTACAGGTAAGGTGTTAACGGGATTGGATAAAATATGAATTGCCAAAAGCGTTTCGGTGACGCTTTTCTAAACTGCCATATTCACTCTTGATTTTCAGTCCATGTACTCGGTTGATCGTTTCCAACTTAATTCGCTGACTGAGTGCATGAGTGTGTGTATTCGTACTATTGGGTACTGCAAGTATGCTAGTTGAACAGTCTGAATGATTCACCCGACAAATGATGTGTGCAAACGGTGGGTGAAATGGAAATGCCGGTGCTATCCTACTATGCAAGAGTAGGTAAGGGTAACTATCCGGTTCATTGTATACTACACTTGAAAACTGAGAGGAGAAAAAATCTATCACAATACCGGATCATCTTTTGAGGTTGAACTGGTTCTCTGGAAGGACATTTTGACAACATTCTCTTGAATGTGACTGATGAATTCTTGAGTGCAGAATTTGTGTTCCCCCTTTTTGTTAATAGTAGGTTTTCTCAGCTTTACTATGAATTCCATAGTCGACAAAGTACGGACAACACAATAAAACAGACGGAAATAATTTTGCAGAATTAGTAGCTGTGAAGGCACGGATAGGGGAGAAATGAACAGTTTTGGACATTCTACTGTAATGATTCATTTATTGTAACCGTTAAGTGAACGCTAGTTTGGAAACTTTACATGTTAAAGAGAGAAAAATAACCATAATATGTAGTTCTTCGGTGCTGATTAGCAATGTAGTATTGTAAGGTTATAAAAATAGGAGGCCAGTTAAGTAAAGATTTTTGCATTCACTCCAGATATAATTATGCACTGCCGTAATTTGCTAACATGTTGCGTTACATGTCTTACTATATATATGATAAGCAAATAATCCGTGGTTACGAATGTATCAGTCTTTCAACCAAAGAACCTCTTTTCGGTCCTCAACATTTGCCACACCAACATCCACAGTCCGTCAAACATTTAACAGAATTAGCTGCCAATATTCTGTACGTTCATCGCATCAAATCTCTCACAAATTTTCACTTGCAGTTGTAACAGCGAAGTGGATAGGCGCTGAACGAATTGCTAATGTGCGGACAGTGACGCAGTGGTAAACCCATTTGCCGCATTAAGATGTGTTTGTAATTTAAGTAATGGCCTTGGTATGCACTACTGACGAGCTCAAACAAGAGTGAAACTCGAACGTCGTAATTTTTTTAAAGGGGTGTAATGGATTCTCTGGCACGCGCAGCAGCTACGTCCAATTTTTACTCATGTTCTAACCCACATTAGGATGGGTTCAACTGTTTTTATCTACGGGGGTTCAGTGATCCACAATTCTACAATATGAATGTAACTAGCAATCGATCACATCCTTTGCACTTCACTTTCAGCATTCGGACACATTTGGAATGATACCGAATATACAGTAATCACACAGGTGACTCAGTAGTTAAATGTCAGAATTATATTGTGCCAGTATAAACGACTAAGTATACCAATAGTAAAGTCCGACAAAGCAAACCAGATATTTGTGACCCTCAGGAAGGTGGCTGATATTGTTATTGATTTGAATTTGAATGATGTCATAAGTTGTAAATATTAAACAAATCGCCGGGTAATTATTTTCCTTGTTGTTCTGTTTTCAATGCTACAACTGTTACCGATGATGAATAATTTAGTAGAGCTGCAAAAATTAACATGTTTATCATCTCGCGTAAATTCCTCAGAACATTTCCGGTAAATGGAACCTTATAATTCTTCTTGCACTGTAGTCATAATGAATGTGTATTCAGTTCATGGTACCAAACCGCACGTGGATCTCAACTTACCACTGATTGACTTTTTCTCTTGTGGGAGTTTTGAAAATTCATTTTCTGTAAGTCTGAGAATAGAAATGGTTAAACACAAACATGACTTCTAATATAACTCACGAAAGTGAGTACCAAAATTTCTGTCTTGTAGAATAAAGTCTGTTAACTTACAGGCCTTCGGAAAATTATGTCACAACTTGAAAAATGCGCACCTATATGCCAATAAAGGGAGTAATATAATCAGTGATCACTATAGCCGTAGTTTTTGAACAAATTTCTTGTCTGGAAAAAAAAATTGAAACATAAGATTAAATATTAATGCGTTACGCGATAACAGACTTCTTCTTATTGCGCGTTCGCAGGGTTTGGTATGTTCCACTTGACCATATTGCTTCTGCTAACTCTGTAAGACTTTTCCAGGCTTGTCCTAACCAACTTCCGTCGCATTAGTTCCGATATTGCTGCCATTTTCTCCATTTCAGATCATTGCTTGGGACCTTGGGATTTGACGCATCGAGATAAGGAATTCTCAAAAGTACCCGCTCCGTACTTCAGTCTCCAACTCATTGTACCACTGAACTAACATATGTTGATGGAACGATTGACTTTGCATACTATGAAGGAACACTGTTTGGGTTAGGTAAGATGAGTAAATCGAGACAGATAATTGTCGCGCTATTACTGCGTGTGTGATGCCAAAAGTTTTGTAGTTTGTTGGTGGTTTACTACTGATCACTCATTGACGTTCACGCGCACCATTTGAATAGCTATCGATTTTTCACTAACCTGTACTTAAAAGCTTCTGACGGCAAAACTGAGTCTGTCACATTCAGTGCAATCACGTCTGAGTATACTAGGCCAATTTCAAAAGCTGTTTTGACTCCGAGATCACTATCTTGTGTCCGAGGCCTCATAGGACAAATACTCTGAAAAGCAAACCTGCAACCTTCTGTCTGCATTTCGAGAATGCATTCAGNTGAAAAGCAAACCTGCAACCTTCTGTCTGCATTTCGAGAATGCATTCAGTCAAACGAAACTGGTGACAAAACACCATAATCCCGAAGATCACTCTGTACTCGTCAGACATAATTTTCCAAGTGGCTTTGGAATGGAGTTAATAACCAGGAAACAGATACCCACAAAACCGAAGGTTTACTATACCTAGAAATGCCATCAAAGGATCCCATCGAAAAATCGCCAAACGGTTGCCAACTAAAACGTGAATCACGTGACAGTAACTAAACCCTGGTTGTAATGGGGTTAACGAGTCTCAGTTGTGCAGGTAAAAACTAAGGTAAAACATTGAAAGTTGTTAAACTGGTTGCGACACGTAAAATTTTTGTGTTTTGTTATCGATTGATCATGAGAATGGCTAACGTGCAACATATCATACTAAACACTAAAGCTGTGGAATAACGTAATCAGGAAACAGCAAAATAAGATTTCACAATGCAACACTTGGAACCACACAATATGTTTTAAACATGTAAAAGACGTCTTGTGTAAGGCGGATAAATCTAACGCAGTGTAGACTAGTCATTCCATTTTACTCCGTTTGTTGAATCCCGTGGACACCCGAGCGACGACTACACAAGAATCGCTCACAATCCATGATAAAAGTAGAGGACACAAGTTGCGATATGTGTATATATCGTCTACCCCAATCGGTTACTAACATAAAACATCAGAATGTATAGGACATG
>QNGE01010218.1:0-10740 GCA_008508345.1 Paragonimus westermani
CAAGCAAAAAACAGACGGTTACTTTACTAGTTAATATACAGTGAGAAAACACAACTGACCAATGTTTAGTTTTTTAACTGCCATAAGGCATTGCGCAGCACACTTACTAAGGCTAACAATTGTAGTTATGATTCATTGTGTAAGAGTTTGTACACAGCGTTATGTTAAGCTGAAAATTATCCGCAGGAAGTGAGTGTTGTCGTTGGTAAGCCGTTAATATGTGAGTCTGGAACATCTTCTGAATGGCAGTGGACGAAATATCCCAAAAGGTATAAGATATGCTTATTGTGCTGTGGGTAATATTGTTGTTTAAATGTGCAAAAATTGCCATAAAGGACTCCGAGGAATCGTGTTAATTTAATATCGAAATATGTAACGCAGCCTGCGGTGATGGAAACTATTCGCATGAAGTGAAATCTGCCGTTAGACGACGACGAAATGAGATATCATTGAATTCCGGGTGGTATTTCCGTGGTATCGCCGAGTAATTTGAATATCACCGATTTGCATAATGGAGAGCATCGAGAGAATTTGAAAGTTTTGTTTCAGTCGATCTTAAATCGGTTTGTCCATCATTTGGCGCCGAGATCGAAATTAGCAATTGTAGGTTTTGTGGCGGTATAAACGTGGTATCTCTTGGAGAATTTTTCACGTGCGATTAATATTTGACGTAAGCAATTCTATATTCCATCTTGGGTTATGGATTATTTACAGGGCCTTAAAGATATCTTCGAGGGTCGCGATTTTTTTTAGCTTCAGCGAGTTCAAAATTTGCCTAGATAGGTACATGGATGATTACAGTGTTCTGTACGTGCATGGTTCAAGCAAAATATCGGGCAGTGGATGCTCTAAATATGATCATGTGAATGTGATTGCCATTGAGTTTACGTGGTAGATGTCGTTCCGCTGTATAAAATACAAGCGACGTAAGAGTGAGAGCCGTGGATTACGATGTGTTCAGTGAGTTGAGTTCACATACTTCCCATTGCACACTGCCCGCGATCCATGCTGCCAATCACGCTTTAACGTGGTTAGGAGAAATACCGGGTTGGTTGTTAGCTCTTTCACGTTGGAGCACAACCACGACGTAACCGCCTTGCTGTACGATGCACATCCGGAGATTCGCCGGCTCACAGGCAGTGAAGTGAACGACTCGAAACATCTTTTCGAGTACAACAC
Source organism: Paragonimus westermani (assembly GCA_008508345.1). Classification (NCBI taxonomy): domain Eukaryota; kingdom Metazoa; phylum Platyhelminthes; class Trematoda; order Plagiorchiida; family Troglotrematidae; genus Paragonimus; species Paragonimus westermani. The sequence continues at coordinate 1,180 of QNGE01010218.1, forward strand.
TGCTGAGTTGAAGCAGTATGCTGCAGATGTTTATGGCGAGTATATAACTACCATGGATATTTGCAACATCCGTAAACGGTTGCAACCGCCAGTGATAAATGAGTGGGTTAGGGTGCACCAATGTCTCAGAAAATCTGCCACGAATCCTGCATCATATGGAGAAAAACGGCGTGCTGCGTGTCATCAGAGACGACAACAATAGGTACACGCACATACGTTCCGCACGTAGAGAGCAAGTGCAGTTATTCAAACGGTTCTCTGATGTGGTGAACGTCAATGCCACTCATGGGACCAGACGCCACAAGTAGGTGCTCCATAACTCCACGTTCGCCGCTGTAGCCTGAAGCTGTATCAGTTCCTCGTTCCAGACGGCATGGAACATGGACGACCCGTGATGTACGCCAATGCACGAAGTGAGAAATACGCATCCCCACGTCGTTTGTTCGAAAAGTTCCGGGAGGTGATGGGGAACACATACTTGTCAGAGCTTTTGTGACGGATGAAATGGCGACCCAAGTGCAAGCAGCACGAGTGGTTTTTGGTTGCAACGTTATGTTATGTTACTTCCATGTTTGGGATGCTGTGAGGAAACACGTAAGTTTAGGTGATAAACCTTATAATCATCATTCAGACGAATTCCTTCAGAAGTCGATATTTGTTTCATCGCATGGATGCTCGCAGTAACTCTGAAGAGTGTGCGATCACCGTTGGCTGTTCATTTTGAAGGTTCGACCGGAATGTTACATTAATTCGGCGGACAGACCCCAGCTTTGTAAACTACCTAGTGCAATTGGCTACGTATGAAGCCAGTAGGGTGCTGGTCAATTCGGAAATCGAACAAACAACCGTCTGAAGAATGCAAATGGGCGACTAAAGGAGCGCACTCATCCCAGAGATCACTTAGCCACGGCCGTTAGTAAAATTTGGTCTCACAGCAAGTGGCTAATGCGGGAGTTTGAGATGTAGAGCACCTACGTTTGCGACCGCCGTAGGTGGCCAACGTAGACGTGTACGTTAAGAATTTACTCTCTCGGCTGACAAAATTCTCCAGTCAGTTGGTGTTGAAGCATCTCAAGGGGCGTGCTCCCTTGCTGCACTTCAGACGGTTGGACGGGTTCAAGGTAATCGTACTTTGTGTACCACCAATTGCTAGTCTCGAGTAAGTCACGAGGGCACACAGTGTACAGTGAACATCGGCGACGGCACGTGCGAGTGCAGTTTCTATAAGTCCATGTGTTATCATGTATTCATATGCTGTCCGTATTCATAAAGCACTTCTATCCAAACGGTACGTTGTTGTTAACTATAACCGCATTTGCTCTAGGGCGCTTCCCAATCCATCGGCGATGGCTTGCTGAATATAATCTATCCAAGAGCAGTATATTCTGCCGAGAGATCACGGTCGCCCGCAGTGATGCATCTCAAATGGATTACAAAATTTTGCATCACGTGTTAGCAAAGCTGCACGATGTTAACCCCAGGACAAGAAGCCGCGTTTTCAAGACTCTCATAGCTTTCGCGCACCAATCCATTGAGATAGTTAAGGCAGCTTTGCCACACACAGACTCCCCTCTTCTTCCGTCCTGGAATACAAAACAGCCGAGGTGGGAGAAAAAGGTTCACATGGGGGTGCCCTGTGGATATTGTGGTAACCCCGTTAATGCGAACGGTTATCAGTACGATAAGGACCAACTATTTTTCTACTTGAAGTGCATGGATTATGCTGACGTATCGCACTGCCCCTTCTGCACAGAGTAGTTACAACCCCGTCGTCAGGTGTGTTATGATATCACTAACTATGCAGGTTTAGTTGCATCGACCTCAAACACTGTGCCACCTCCGACGTTGAAACGCCAACAGAGACCGTGTGCAGCTCCACTAATCATTGGTGATACCTCTGATGATGAGTTTCGCGTTGTTCTCTCCACGCAACCGGGTCCGAGTGAAAGTGTTGGCAAATGACTGCACGGACGTCACTGGCAACGATAAGTGATACCCCACTCAACATGTTACATAGCGTTTAACTGTGGACCAGCATACACAGAAACAGGAGGACTTGTGCTGAAGCGGAACCCAAGGCAAGGGGTATTCCTAAATTCTGACGGAATATCCTAGATAATGCTAACATTTCGACAAATCAGTATCATTTTCACGTCTTTGATAAACATCTTTCATGCATTAAAACAAACAATTCCCAAGGCACAATAGTCATATTTCATACTTTCTTAAATATGCAGTTCACAATCACTCACATGATATCCCAAACCTATATATTAACGGTATACCAACGACAGCATTCACTTTCTGCTGATAAATTTCAGCGCCTGCGGTCGACGCCATTTTGGTTTTCGTTTGTGTAAGTCTTATGTGCGTCTTACTGGGCCTTTGGCTCACGCTTGTTTCTGTTATATCCTTTTACAGGACTATTGTTGGAACACCTACTGCTGCGGAACTCTGTCTCCCGGGGTCTTCACGTTGCATAAGTTGGGTTCACGAGTGTATCGTGTACACAAAGCCAGAATGTCTGGCTTGCCTGTTGCAAATAGGTTGACGAGACAGCTAAAATGTTGTGATTTGGTAGATAGTAGAAGTTAGCAACGAGTAATAATAATAATAATAGTAATTTGTAAATCATTTCTTGTGAACTTATGCATTCGATATTGCGTGAAATAGGTGCCGATAGTTGATAAGTGCGAGTGGTTCTGATCATCCCTACGTGCAGCTGGAAGCTGGCTGCGGCTAATGACTTCCAAACATACTGCTGGCGCGAGTCGGCGTGGTCTGCTTGCTGCATGTAATGCTCACTCCATGCTAGCACCGGTTAGGGATTCAGTTAGGGTTGAATTAAAGCCGTTTTCGGGAAGGTTTAGTGATGGATTTTGTTGACCAACAGTGTTTCGGTTGATGAAAATATGTTTATTTGCCTGTGCGCCAGTATACTCCGTAGTTATAAAATACATGAAGTACCTTACACGAAGGAATTACATTAAACTCCAGGAAGTTTCCGTTATACGCACAAACGAGTTCACAGTCCGTTACACTTGTTTGGGTTGCCTTAGGAATCGCGTCCCAACTCAATTTACGAAGCACTGATCGATCCCAGGATCACCTAGGCGAGGGTTATATCGTCCACACAACAGTCGGCATACACTTAACACACGCATTTCAGAACGTTCCGCTTAACCCATCGTTCAGATTGCGCCCCGGGAGACAGTCGACAAACATCATGTTTGGAATGCCCAGTTCACTCTTTGCACTGCACCATCAAGCCGATGTGCTGGCAGTTCTCCAGAGTTACCTCACCTGTTGGCACCATCACATTACCTGGCTTAATGTTACGTCATTTTGAAAGCCGACGCAAGATGAATGACTTGCTTCCATCGGGCAGCGTATCTCTAGGTTCACTTGCGGTATTGCCTCTGAGAAGCACATAGCCATTCGGTGGCAAAGTGATGGGAACAGCGTCATTATATACCACCAGAATGATTGGGCGTATTTGTCAAGAAAGGCCGGCAGCTTCTCATTGGAATGCGTCATATCCTGACCGAAAGTGCTTTCAAGATTTTTCGAGTAGATCTGCCGCATCCCGTGCAATCTTCTCCACTTTGATTGGTATACGATGGATCGAAACAGAATGTTCCTGGAAGTAGATTGAAAGACACAATGCTATCGTCTACCGCTTGAGCCCGTCATTGGGGAATATAGTTGGACTCGCATAGTCTGAAGTTATATGGACACGTTGATCCCGAATGTATATTGGTTTCTCCACCTATGCTCAATTCAGTCGTAACGTCCGTTGATAGGCTGGATCTAGAATACTTGGTTTGTGTTGCAAAATAGGACGGTAATTGTAGACAAGATGAGTACATTCAGATTGACCCTGGTCTCACGCTTTGCAAAATTTGGACACGATTCCGCCATGTCGTAAGTGAGGCCAACCCTCATGTATTAGACATCAAAGACTGCCGACACATCCCCCCTCAGGCAGCTGCAGCAGAGTTCTGTGGACTTCGTGCAGAGTACCATATTGCAATCAGCCGGAGCAATCAACAATGGCGTAAGTTACAGACAGATTCATACCAAAAAGTGTTGACAGCTGACCGTAGTTACCATGAAAAGCACGCGGTTACTAGGAACGTTTGTGTAAGAAGGTGCGAGCCGGAGATTGGCGAAGTTTCGGAAAAATCTGGAACTTGTAGAAAAATTGAAGTCGTTCTGAACTTGGATGTTGTGGAAAATGCGCCTCACGCTAACAATTTATAGCCGTTTCCCGTACCCCTATTTAGTCCGAGCCTTGTAAACTCCTAAATACCGAAATTAAACACTTTTCTTCCTTATTTTTTCTTGAGTAACTTATGCTTCCCGTCATTTCTCGATGCATGAACAGTCGTTTTGCTCTGACCAAACCAGTGACCATTTGTCTGAGTGAGCTCAACCCGTTTTATCGTCCACCATTGTTGATCGGTGCCTGGTTGTCAATTTGTTGTGCGGGCACTTTCTTTATTCGATTTCTGAGGATTTTCACATCCGAGGTGAGAGACAATTTTCTTGTACATTGATTCACTTAGTACCGTATTAAATCCAGTAATTACGAACGTCTTCTCGCTAACCGTTTCGAGGATAGATTATCTCTGTCGTCATTTACTGAACCAACAGATTACGCGTAACTCGGTGTGAACTGGAATCGATAGCGAACGATTCAATATGCTGATTAATTCAGGGTGCTTAAGCATCCAGCTTCGTACCTGTGCAGTTATCTGCACTTTATGCGTACGGAGGTCTGGTTGCCACCCGGGTGGAAAAATGCACTACGCTAGATATCCTATGTGAAAATTCTCAGCAGGCTAGTTTCATTCCTGCTGTCCGGTAGCCGCTACGAGCCAGGGATTTACAAAGAATGCTTAGTCTGCATGAGATGCAATTTGGGGGTAAAAGTTATGAACTACTTCCAACCAGCCGCCTGCTGTAACCAGCATGGTTTGGGCAAGAGCGGAAATCACCAGCGCTTCAACATATATCAGCAAAGATGGGGAGCGGAGTCGTGATCCAGGAACATACGCGTCGTTTAAGAGGTGACCCGGCGATTCCAAGATTTCAGTACTTGCGCTTAGTACTAGCCAGTTAAAAATATTCGAATAAACGTTGAGGAAGATAACAATATACGAAATTCCGAAAGAAAGAGCACCAATGTGGTTGTAACAGTGTGACAGTTGAGCCTCCCCGCGAGATTAATGATAGATAGTTAAGTTAAACGTAACCATTTTGATGGGCGAGCATCTCTATGTGATCCAGAAAACGTAACGAAGGCGGGCCACGTTGCTGCAAAGCTGACTCTTCCAGAAAATAATAGATGAAAGAATTCACATGGGAGCATTTTGATCCCGAAAACTACTTCAGCGGAAGGAATTTCATTGAATGCTAATTCATGCCTCGAAGAACAAGAAAACCTGTCAATTGATGTACGACGCAGACGGTCGTGAAGTTTCCAAGGAGCTTGACACCTTCAGCTCGTCAAAGAGGAACTAAGGATATGCGCGCTGTTTTTGCAACAAAAACAGGCCAGACACTGAGAATTTCCGCACTGCTGATGGTCACTAGGTGTTGCACATTTGGTATGAGCTACCCGAGACAACATAACATAACAACTGTCCCATACGGAAGCGCGTAAGCGATTCGCGATTCCACGCTTTTATTTAAGGAAATGATAGTTCGCAAGCAGTTAAGTATAAAATAACACCTTTCCTCTTTTGCTACATTAACGAGGTTGCCAGACTGGTGCGCTGTTTTGATCCCTAGGGTTGCTCAAATTAGGACTCTAATCCCAAGGGGTTCAACCATTTTAGGTAGATCAAACAACATCATTCAAAAGAACAGCATTTCTTTGCCCGGTGATCAGGTCGATGGGCTGGGCGAGGCGGGTATTTGTGTTACTGCCGAATTTGTCATTCATGTGCTATCCAATTTGTTGCAGTTAACTGCGTTTAAAGTGTTTTTCTGTATCAGTAACCTGTTACGTGGTCCCATATTTATACGCTCTGATAGTTCGCTGGACTAATCTGGGTGGTGCGGTTGGTACACTGAGGGAGATGCTAATATCAGCTAGGCCACTTTGTGAAGAGCAAGCAAACCGCAAGGCTTGAGCCTCCAGGTTTGGGGTTCCATCAAGGTTGGTTTGTTAACTGACTTCCGCGCATCCGCTGTCTCGCAAAACTGGGTTTTGAGCCAATATTTGGATGGGAACACTAACTGGTTCCATTTCCGAGCCAGGGCTTCCTGTTATTGCCCCAAGCTCACGTGAATACTAACAATATAGCACGCACCAAACAGGATGTTGTACTGGCAGTCGCCCAAAATAAACCCTGTAGCTCAATTCACCGCTTCCAGACATGTTGACAGTAGGAAAAGCGCTACTGTCATAGTTCCCTCCAGTGACCTGCACAACATGAGTCATATGAGGACGTCACACAGACCAACCTCATTAACATGACTTTCAATGGGAGACCCGCTTGACGACAGATAACACGGCTTGTTGGGACACGGGACGCACCCATGCTGATGAATCGATGCGGCGTCAGACAGACGGAGAACTGCACTGCTCGAATCGTCTCAGAATTGGGCACCTACGGCGTCGGTGTCGCAGCCTAGAACGAAACAACGTTTGGTGCACGAAGTATGCTCATAACACTGGTGCCTGGTATGCCGTCTACTGGATAGGTTGCTGACGAACGGTGCTAGGGAGTAATTGTTCCGCGTTGGCCGACCTTTGACAATAAGCGAGCCCCACGGCACCAGCTATTGCATCGTGTCCGTGCGGTTACGACCCGGTCAAGGTGAACTTGTTGCGTTTCCTAGCGTTTGTAGTCCAACCCTTTGTCTCGGCGATGTTATAATAATAAAAATAATAAAGGCATATTTTTCGACGCACTTGTGAGAAACATGCTCAGGACAGCGTGATCAGCGTAGAGATTTTTAAGCACGTACACATGTGAACACCAAAATTGTAAATTGTTCAACGGATCAGCTATATGAATAGAGCAACAAAACAGATATTATATGAGGGTAAAGTTCAAATTTCGGAAGAAAATCTCGAGATACATACTCCCGAGACGATAGTACTTGGGATCTACAAAATTCGATACAATAAATGACTTGTTACATCCGTTGGGATTCCACAAGGTGTTCACTGGCCCAAGGTGGTGCCAAAAAAGAGGTGCTTGCTGGATGGAGGGTATGTATTGGCGAAGAATTTGATCATTATTCCATGTAGATAGTCCCGGGAAAATGTGCGGAAAACTTGTTAACCATGAGGGGGAGGTGGGAACGCATACACTTCTGCGGGTAACGGATAGACTTCTCGACCGGACGTCATTCTTCGCTCAAATTCCAAAGAATTTTGGGGAGCTCGCGGTACGCCGAACTATTGTGGGGCTTTGAGTGTCCGGGTGGAGTGGAATGTTTTCGCGCGCGGGATATATTAGTGAACCCAAGAATGGGAAGCGGAATCACTCTATAAAAGGGAGAACGTAAAACTGACTGTGGGCTATGACGAATAGTGGAACATATGATATTCTGGTATAACCTTCTATGTGACGTTAACTGATGAAATATATATCATGTGTGAACGGCTGTTATCAGATGAAGCGTGAGAACGTCGATTATCAGCTTCTCCTAGTATACGATTATTACCGAATTGGAATGTCGATTATCTCTGTACAGCCGGTATATAGAATCAGAAGAATGTTCGGCAATACTGAGAGGCTGCTGGTCTATCAGGGGGAGAGGAATAGTTGCGACTCAAGTTTGTTATGCAGTCATGAGACGAACAGTTTATTTTTTCGAAAATTTTTTACCATGTTCAGCTTTTGCACGGTGGTTTACAACGCAGACACAGGCTATCAATAAGTGCGGGGTCAGGGCGTACCGGAATGGATGGGTTATTTCCAGCGGGCATTTGTGTGATGAAACCTATACGTGTTGACAATAATCATGTTTTGTTGTTCGCTGGTAAGTCTAAAAGTACAAGATCTATCCTGAAGTAGGTAGTTTTGATCGGTTCGAGGGGTGCGTGACGTAAATTCGGCAAAAACAGAGGGGTTTTCGTCAGATTTTATCAGGTCCGTTTTTAAAGGTAACATCCACAGAGAGGTAGAGCTTGAAAATTGGCATGTCGTTTGTTAGTGTTAGGAAAGTTTCTGAGCTTCGTTTGAATCGGTGTATATTCTTACTAAATCTAATTGCATACGGTAGTTCATTCAAAAAATGGGAATATTTAACTAGGAAAAAGTTTGAACGCAGTTTTTCCTGGATTTGAGAGCTGTCGCGGTGAAGTCCTTGTTTCTAAAGTTTAACTTCAACCTGCGTTGTAAGCGGGTCGCGAAGCTGGTGATGAATGTATTGCCATAGACCAGATTATACATGAGCGGTTGGTATGCTGTGACCGTCCAGCTTTATACAGCCACCTGGTACGTGACAACTGTGCAAAAGGATAGTGGATTTATTGACTGAAAATTTCATTTTCCAAGCTTGACACGAAGTCTCTAGTGACGTGAAGTCCTTCCGTATATTTTCTAAACATGGATATAGATTGCAAGGTGGAAAGCCGTAAACAAGTTTGATGTCATCAGCGGATAGGAAGAGTTTGCCTTATTTGATAACTTGGCATATATCGTTTGTATGTTTGAGAAAGAGTAACGGTTCCAAAACACTTCCTTGTATCACCCCACCAGTGACTGGTCTGAACGTTGAGCTATTGTCTCCTATTTTCAATGTTTTTGTGCGGCCTGTAAGGTATGAAGAAAAACAGCTATGCAATGGATCACGTATACTAAAGAACGCTATTTTGAGCCGAAGACGATTATCAGGCGCATGATCGAAAGCCGACGCCATGTCCAACGGTAAAATGATATTCGCCTCACCGGCGTCAGTAGATTCTGTCACAAGGTTAGGAAATTCTAGCCGGCATGTCATGCAAGAACGCTTGTTGAGAAACCTATGATGGGAGTGGTTCATGAGGTTTTGTGATAACAAGAAGTCGACCATGCGACGTTTTAGTATTCTTTTCAACACTCTAGAACAAACTGAAGTATGGTTAATGGGACGATAATTGCTGACGTCACGTCGCAAGTCACTTTCATAGCTGGGCTTAATTGCAGAGTTTTTTCACCGAAGAGGGAAGAACGCTGATTTTAGAGAGTGTATAAGTATTAAGCAGAAGAAGATGGATGTCTTCCCCTTCGTGTGTTAGAGCAACGATGTTAATGCCATCAAGACCAGCCAGGTGATAAGATTTGATAATAGCTAACTGGGAGCGTATAAGCCCTGCATCAACAGTGATATGGCTTAGGAACGTACTTGTAGTTATAGAAAGAGATGGGAGCAGTATGAGTTCTTCAATGTCGAAGGGAGCATCGAAATATAAACTAAAGACCTCACCGATTGTTACAGGATAACCTACAGTGGTTTTGTGCTGCAGTATCATTACGGAGATGACAGGATCTCTCCCATAGTTCCTTCATCTCATCTGTAGCGACCCTATTTGTTTATGGCTCACTGTGTTGAAGT
>QNGE01010220.1:0-10736 GCA_008508345.1 Paragonimus westermani
GTCACGCACCTCGCGAACCGATCAAAACTACGGATTTCGGGACAGGTGTACGTTTAGACTTGCCAGCGAAAAAGGAAACGTGTATAGTCAACACGTATAGATGTCAATATACACATGGTAGCTTGTGTGTGCATGTTGTAAATCATCACGCAAAAGCTGAATGCGCTGAAACTGACTAAAAAAGAGAAAGAATCTCGACCCGTTCGTCTCATGACTGCATAATAACCTTGAGTCGCAACTCTTCCTTTTTCTCCCTCTGATAGACCACCCGGCAACCTCTCGGTATTGTCGAACATTCCCCTCATTCTATATACTGGCGGTACAAAGATAATTGGCATCTAAATCCGGCAGTAATCGTATGATATGGGGAGGTGATAATCGATTTCCTTTCGCGCTATTTGATAACAGCTGTTCGCATATGGTATAAATCCCACCAACCAACACAATATTATTAACGTCATATGAAAGGTTATGCCAGAATATCATATGTTCGTCATAGCTCACACAGTCACTTTCACGTTCTCCCGTTCATCGCGTGATTTCGCTTTCCATTCTTTGTTTCACTGGTATATTCTGCGTGAGAAAGCATTCCGCCCCGCCCGGATACTCAAAATCCCGCAATGTTTGAGCATATGGCGAGTTACTCAAAATTCTTTGGAATTTGAGCGAGGACTGACTCCTGGTCGAGAGGTCCATCCGTTCCCCGCGAAAGTGTATGCGTCCCCACCTCGCTCCCATCATAAAATTTTTATGCACACTTTCTCGGGACTACTTACACGGAGTAGTGATCAAATTCTTCGCCAATACATCCCTTCCATCCTCTAACAACCCGTTTTCTTGCACGATCTTGAGCATAAGGCCATTGGTTACCTTGTGGAGTCTCAATACATGTGACAAATCAACTATTTCATCGGATTTCGTAGAACCCAAGCACTATCGTCTCAGAAGTATATAGCTCAAAGCTTTCTTCCTGAGACTGAAGTTTCCATTCACTTAATGTCTGTTTTGCTGCTCTATTCACATAGCTCACTCATTGTATAGTTTACAATTTTGGTGCTCAAATGTGTACATGCTCAAAAATCGGTACGTTGATCGCGCTCTCCTGAGGGTGGTTCTCACAAATGCGTCGAGAACTATACCGTCAATAATACTGTTCTCTTCATACCACCTACTGCTACCGTTTTCCCCACTCATATTCGGTCTGAACCCTGTAAATTTCTGAATGCCGAAATCGGACATTCTCCTTGTATATTCCTTCCTTTACGACTTGTGATTCCTACCACTATCTGATATGCAAACAGTCGTTTTGCTCTGATTTAACCATTGTTCATTCGTTTGAGTGATCTCAATCCGGTTTTACCACCCTCATCACTGAGCGGTGCCTAGTTGTCGATTTTTTTTGTACAAGCACATCCTTCGTCCATTTCGAGAGGTTTCTTCACGCTCCAAGCGTTGTTTTATCCTCAATATGCCTATCAATAATTAGCACTCTCGTCATTTCTAACGAGTATATCACACCTGCTTTTTGCAAGCTTACGAAGCGCCAATGTGATTTGCGTCTGAAAACAGCAGTGTATCACCCACGCGTTCAACCATCTCAAACAGGAATAAACCAACATTCGACGGTGCCTGACAATATTCAGACCCAATGAACCATTCACGATGTCCTTGAATGCAAGTGATATCGGAATTTGGACAGCTAATTCATAGCCGCCAGGTATAATTGAGTGCCTCGGCCAAGTACTGACGGAAACAGAGAGAAAGCGTCCCAAGACGAAGAAAGAAACCCCGGATACCCTCTGAGCACTAAAAAAGTGTACCTACTTGATAGCGCTCATCTTTTATGTCTAGACAGACCACAAACAGCGGATCTCGTCAAACACAACGAAGGATCTGCGAAGAAGACTGGCGCGCTTGTTAATTCGACCGCAGGAGCTTATCTATGCCATTGGACAGGTCAGTGGCAGAAACAATGTAGTACACGATCGATTGTCGCAACGAACACAGAAAAATCGGCTGCCTGCTGAAATCATGATTGCGAACACAGTACTGGTTGTTAGCTAAAAACTTTGGTCAGTCCACATCAAGACCCTCAGTTATGAACATCCAATGGCAGGAGCCGAATCTAAGTATTGGCTTTGGGAGAGAATGATCTCTTACACATCCGCGATTGGCTGCATCTGCAGTGCAACCAACTCGTCGTTGACACTAGTGTGCAGATCGGGCTGCCACCTCGATGACTGTCATTTATTCTAGTAAGCCAGAGAGGAGGTGCGGTTCGACTGACACACGTAGGCGCCTAAATGGGGGCGAGAAAGATTGTTCGATCAACTGTGGCCAACGAGGCGGAAAATCGTAACTGAATTCAATCGGGCATGCCCCGACTGCCAACAGAACTAAAGGGCAATGACGACAACCACTCCGGTGCACTCCATCTTAACAGAGTAGGCCGCGGAATTGCAGCTCACAGACGTTTTGGTCCACTTTCAGCAAGCCTAAATGGAAGTCGCTATAGAGCTATCATAGTTGGCCGTTTCACATGATGGTGTTGAATCCATTTTTACGGCGAATCAAACGGGCGGAACAGGTGAAAAGGCCTTTATGGACAACGCCCTGGTTCTCTCTGTAGTGCTTGCTGAGCTGTCACAAACTGAAGTAAGTGTTTTGGTGGGCGATAATTTCAGGAGATGCTAAAGAGCTGAGGAATTCAGTACCTGAATACGTCGCCATACCATTCACAAACGAACAGATTGACAGAGCGATTTACGCTTACAATGAAGGAACGGCTAAACGGTGGAGGCAATAATAGAGGGACGACTACCAGGCATCGACTGAACGCCACATGGTGAAGCACCCAATAGCTAAAATTTCACAGTTTGATAGAGATAAGTATCACTTCAAGAGTTACTGTAATTGAAATACCGTGTGCTGGAGGTGTGACAGAGGCACAACGCCGAAAAACGAGGACGACGTTAAGCTCAACACATCTAAACGCACCTCTTCGAGGCCGGCGATCGAGTGAAAGCAAGATACCGCAGCTGACCGGGAACATACGGCTTCCGCGCGGGTAATTCCGAGAGACGATGAAGCGGACAACTTATCATCACGGACAGCAGGAATATAAGCCCCTAAATCAAGTTACCTAAGTAAGGGATCAGTATGATGGATTGCCATATCGGTGGTGCGATTAGCGAAGTTATTGGAAGGATACCTCATTGCGGTAGTGAGGCATGTCCGAAGCCTACAACGAGAAAGCTGCGGACAGCACGGGTTACTGAATGAGTCATCGCCCGTAAAAGTCGGATCAATGGGCGAGGATTATCAGGCTAGAGACCCCTCGACAGGAGGCACCCGCTATAGACACAAACGGGATGTGTGGTGGACAGGAATTCCGACTCACTGGAAGCGATAATAAAAATGTTACTTCGTTATACGCCTTTTCACTAAACAGGAGAAGGAAGTTGAGATCGCCTAGAATGAGAATACTGTTAAACCATATTTGGGTCGTGTGAGGGGCTAACAGAAAGAAGAAATAGTCTAAACCGGATGAGGGAGGATGGTGGGGAATAAAACATGCTGGATTCAATGTTAAAGTTAACGCAACACTGCGTAGAACCAGAAACAAAAGATAGAGTGAGACATAATAAGATGACGTATCTTAGTGTGGGGCGCACTCAAAAGACTAAACATCCACCAAAGTTGTAAGGAATGACGTGTCTGAGAGGCACTATGTTTGGTATTGCAATTTCAGGCTCTTGGATTTCGCAGCCTGCCAGGTCCCTGTGACCTCCAACAGCGTAAAAGATTGTTGCTTGCAGAGGGTGCGAGAATCACCAAGCTTACCTCGCAGCACTCTGGAATTTGTATGAATACATTTCAATTTGCACAGAATGGAGCAGCTGTCGCCAACCCAGCGTCCAGAATATTTGCAGTGGAGTGTCAGAGAAGCGCATCCAGATTTGAAACTGCCCCATTGGAAGAGGGTTTTTTGAATTTTCCCGGTTCCGTTCTTTGATCCCAGAGCACATCTTGAGTAATCAGTATTTTGCGTGGATAACAGAAAACAAGAAAGAAAAAACGGAGAATCGTTAGGATCCCCTAATTATTGTTTAACCGCATGTAATTTGGTGTATCACTTCTTCAGACTACAAGTATAAGGGACTTCAACAATGATGGACAAGACAAAGAGTGATACACTCAAACGGGAGGGCATCAGCTAGCTCTCCAATACAACCCACTCTATTCCTGAACGGTATCACCAGCGCAGGCAGGCTACCAGAGAGGTAATTGACTGGCATTTTCCTCTAACAGTGTAGGACATTCTATCAACTGGGGTGGCTTCCCCCAAACAGCAAGTTAATCTTCATCAACCCGCTACTTCATAATATAACGCAAAAATGGGCCAGCCACAGGTAACTCACGTTGATGAAATCGGACCCCCATAGAATTTGCAGGACATTTTCGGTGGCCAAAATTCCCCTCGACTGACCCTGCCGCGCCCTTCCTGGTGAACTCGTCTGGTTAAACACTTGCTACCATTAGTCCCACAACCCGTGTCTAAAAGTACTGATTTCTCCAGCCCGCCTCCCTCAGCCATTGAATCCCAGTCACCTGCCATGCACCTATTATCTGTCAGTCTCACCCTCCCTACCCTCTGTGAATATGGTTCGTCATTAAACTGTCGCCAGCTAATCGGTCTGCCGGAAGCCAGGGTACATAGACACCCATCAGACCGGTATGACAGCATTTGGTCAGTCCGTCATTGCCTGTCGGTCGGTTGTGCCCGTACTTGTCGTGCCCCTGGGACCCTTGACGGCCTATTGCGGCCAAAAATTGTGTTCTATCCCACGAACGTAAACGAACTGATGTTTGCTCTTGTAATTGATTACATTATTTATGTCAATAGTACCACGTTTCCAGCGACTTGATTTGGTTCTGATATTTGGCGTCGTTGGTTATACGTGCGCCACTCAACGTTCGTCGGAAGAACGTACAGGTCTGATTTTCTCTCTGGCACAAATCAATGTCGACCAATCGTATTCAGTTTTAACCTTGCAACCTGCTCTCGTTAACTCAATGGCACGCAAGTGTGATGTTTCAATGGCATATGTACCATTTTCCCGATTAACCTTTTGCTTGTTTGGCTCGCATTATTCCAATTTCATTGTTAATTCCATTGACAGTCTGGGATTCAGCAGCGAGGTGCAGTGTAGCTGATGGAAGTGCAACTGTCTCAACTCACGATCATCAATCGACAGAGATGTGAGGGTGAACACGTGTTGCTCAAGTTGCTACCTACTAATAATAATGGCATATTTCTCGACGCATTTGTGAGAACCACCCTCAGGAGAGCGTGATCAACGTACCGATTTTTGAGCATGTACACATTTGAGCACCAAAATTGTAAACTATACAATGAGTGAGCTATGTGAATAGAGCAGCAAAACAGACATTAAGTGAATGGAAACTTCAGTCTCAGGAAGAAAGCTTTGAGCTATATACTTCTGAGACGATAGTGCTTGGGTTCTACGAAATCCGATGAAATAGTTGATTTGTCACATGTATTGAGACTCCACAAGGTAACCAATGGCCTTATGCTCAAGATCGTGCAAGAAAACGGGTTGTTAGAGGATGGAAGGGATGTATTGGCGAAGAATTTGATCACTACTCCGTGTAAGTAGTCCCGAGAAAGTGTGCATAAAAATTTTATGATGGGAGCGAGGTGGGGACGCATACACTTTCGCGGGGAACGGATGGACCTCTCGACCAGGAGTCAGTCCTCGCTCAAATTCCAAAGAATTTTGAGTAACTCGCCATATGCTCAAACATTGCGGGATTTTGAGTATCCGGGCGGGGCGGAATGCTTTCTCACGCAGAATATACCAGTGAAGCAAAGAATGGAAAGCGAAATCACGCGATGAACGGGAGAACGTGAAAGTGACTGTGTGAGCTATGACGAACATATGATATTCTGGCATAACCTTTCATATGACGTTAATAATATTGTGTTGGTTGGTGGGATTTATACCATATGCGAACAGCTGTTATCAAATAGCGCGAAAGGAAATCGATTATCACCTCCCCATATCATACGATTACTGCCGGATTTAGATGCCAATTATCTTTGTACCGCCAGTATATAGAATGAGGGGAATGTTCGACAATACCGAGAGGTTGCCGGGTGGTCTATCAGAGGGAGAAAAAGGAAGAGTTGCGACTCAAGGTTATTATGCAGTCATGAGACGAACGGGTCGAGATTCTTTCTCTTTTTTAGTCAGTTTCAGCGCATTCAGCTTTTGCGTGATGATTTACAACATGCACACACAAGCTACCATGTGTATATTGACATCTATACGTGTTGACTATACACGTTTCCTTTTTCGCTGGCAAGTCTAAACGTACACCTGTCCCGAAATCCGTAGTTTTGATCGGTTCGCGAGGTGCGTGACGCAACATCACGCAACACAGAGGGTTTTTCGTCGGATGTTATTGGGTCCGTTTTCAAAGATAACGTCCTCAGACAGGTAGAGCTTGAACCTGGACATAACGTTCGTCATTGTTAGGAAAGTTTCTAAGCTTCTTTTGAATTGCTGTATATCCTTACCGGCTCTGATTGCATACGGGAGTTTGTTCCAAATGCAGGAATATTTTATTGGGAAAAAATTTGAACGCAGTTTTCCCCGGGATTTAAGAGCTGACAAGGTGAATTTCTTGTTTCTGAGGTTATACTTCGACCTGTGTTGTCAGCGATTCTCGAGGCTGACCCTGTGTTTTCTGCCGTGATACAGGTTATTCATGACTGCTTGTTAACGCTCGAGTCGCTGTAATCTAATGGATCGTGTGCAGGCGTATGGCAGCGCTCTGTGTTGCTCAGATATGATGGATCACTCAATAAGTTGTTCGTGCATATCCGTTGTTGGCTTTCGAGGTTTAGTTTATTAGACTTGCGCAGGTTGCCATATATGACGGAGTAGTGCTCATACAGGGTCGTTCACATGGTTTATAACGGTGTAGTCGTGCAGCAGGTAGGAAGAATGAGTGTTTAATTCAACCTATCGTCCGTCTAGTATTAGCAAATAAGGTAGATGTATGTTTTGCAGAGTTAAATGAGTTTGAGTAGCGTAAACCCATGTCACGTACTCAGTCGACGGCTAATATACTGTGGCCGCCCAGCTTTATAGATTCATCTGGTACGTGACAACCATGTACAACGTTAGTGGATTTATTAGCTGGAAATTTCACCAGCCAAGTTTGACACCATGTCTCTAATGGAATGGTCTTTCCGTTCATTTTCTAAATATGGATTTGGATTGCCAGGAGGAGAGTTGTAAACAGGATTTGTATCATCGGCGTATAGAAATAGATTGCCATGCTTGATAATTTGTCATATATCGTGTATATGTGAGAAAGAATAACGGTCCCGAAACACCTCCTTGTATCGCCGCACTAGTGACTGGTCTGGGCGCTGAGCTATTGTCTCCTATTTTCACCGTTTGTGTGCGGCCTGTAAGCAGCTAAGCAGTGGATCACGTATACCAAAAGATGCAATTTTGAGCAGAAGACGCTTGTGAGGCATTCGATCGAAAGCCTTCGCCATGTCCAACAGTATAATGATAGTCGCCTCTCCGGCTTCGGTAGATTCTGTCACATGGTTAAGGAATTCTAGCTGGCATGTCATGCAGGAATGTTTTTCAGAAACCCATGCTGGGAGTGGTTTATGAGGTTTCGTGATAACAAGAATTCCACCATGCGGCATTTCATCATCCTTTCCAACACCCTTGAAAAATGTGAAATATGGTTAATGGGACAATATTTGCTGACACCATGTCGTGAGCCACTTTCATTGCTAGGCGTAATTTGAGAGTTTTTCCACTGAAGAGGGAAGGAACCTAATGTTGGGGAAAGTATATAGAAATTAAGCTGAAGTGAAAGGATGTCTTTCCCTCCGTGTTTTAGAGCAACGGGTTGAATGTCATCAGGACCAGGTAGGCGAGATGGTTTGATAGTGGCTAACTGGGAGCGTATGGGCCCCACATCAGTAGGGATATGGCTTAGAAACGTACTTGTGCTTACATAAGGAGGTGGAGTAGTGTATATCTTTCAATGTTGAAGGAAGCAGCAAAATGTGAATTAAAGACCTCACGGATTGTTACAGGATCTGCTACAGTGGTTTGTCCTGTAGTGACACTGCTGAAATGGCAGGGTCTCTCCCCATTATTCCTGCGTCTTATCAACCGCATCAACTGGAAGCTCTTATCTATGCTGTTAAGTGCACGTTTTTCGTCGCTTTTATGCAGCAATTTGGTTCTATATCCAGTAGCATTGAACATTTCATGCATTTGCACCATAAGAGAGAAATCACCTGTTTTCCGGCCACGTGATTTGAGACTTTTGAGCTTGCCTTGCTCCTTTGGGGTGAGGGTTATGCCGTTACCGTACACATTACGGTGTTTTAATCTTCGCGGGGCTAAGATGTCCATGCAGGTCATGTAGTGTTCCTTAAATGCCTCGGTTGCAATACTAGGATCAGAAGTAATAAAAAATGTGTTCCATTCCAGAGATCACAGCAGTGTGGTGAACACGTTCCGGTCGACAAAGTTAGTTTGGAGGTAGTGTATGACGGTCGACTCTTTACCAGATTTTAGGTCGAACGTGAAGTTCACTAGGTTATGATCACTTCCTGGAAATCGTTCCAAGACGGACACAGTAACAGAAGAGATGCCTGTGGTAAAGATGAGGTCCAAAGTGTGGTCTTGTCTAGTAGGCCCCAAAACGTGTTGGTGCCATCCGTTTATCTGGACACATGCGGGGGATACTGCTTGATTTGAAGGGGCAGTGAAAGAGGTCTAGGGGATATTGGGCATGTTCAAGTCACCGCCAGTTACTTTGTACTATAAAGGTAAGGTTGATGCATAGTTCAGTCCATTCATAAGGTTCGTCATGTCGACCTGAGTGGAGAGAGGTGGTCTGTAGACACATCCTAAGAGTAATTCACAGGATCCAGTCGACACTAACAGCCGTAAGGAGTTGTCTAGTATACCAAAACATGGCTCACCAAGTATTGGTGCAGAATACTGCTCCTTTAGGTAAATTAAACATACTCCTACACCACGATTTCTGCGGAACATCTGATAACCTATAACGTTTAGTTGTGTGTTTGGCATCTAAGAGGTGCACCAAGCTTCAGTGGTTAGAATAATATAAAGGTCATATAAGAATATAATGGATCTAAACACATGCATCTTATCAATTAGCGAACGTGCATTGAAAAGCGATAGATCTAGTGCACTTTTCTTGTGCGGCATCATTTTTAGACGTTTAAAAACGTCTAAAACAGCGATATCTGTGATTCAAAGGCTCTGATGACATCACTCAGTCTGATGTCCTTATAATGAGCTCAGAGAATGATTGTGTGTCATTTGCGCTTGAGTTTACAACAGGAAGTGTTGGAAAAGTGCAAGTAAGATATGGTTGGGTAGTGAAACAATGGGGGACGGAGTTAGTAGGGAGGTTTGAACGGTATGTGTCCCGCTAAAATAGGGTAAGGCTGAGGTGAATCGGTCTTGCCCATCTGCTCGTTGTCAACAAAGGGATCGCGGGTTGCGTTTAAGTGAGCGCTCGAAGTGTGTGTTCTATTCGTATTGAAAGGGGTGTTGAACGTAGGGTGAACAAATTCAGGGGGTTCCGGTTTAGCCTTACTTGGATAGATGCTTCACGCGACAGACTGCTAGGCGGAGGCGTGGAATTGGGGTTTGGTAAGGGATGCGTCTTTTTATCCGCCATATACGGGTTTGCGTTTTTTGCTTGTTCATTCCCTTATGATGTATAGGAGAAATCCTCGGGCGACCCGTACGATAGTGGTTTGGAGAGGGTTCATTATCGCGGATACCCCATTGGTGGTCGGTTTGTGGTTTCCTACGGGATAGATTCGGAGGTGAGACGCCGACGTGTCTCTGATTAATGGACTGCCGGTGTCCTGTCTGAGTTGAGCTAGCTTACGCGCAGATATCTTGCGGTCTAGACGCTCCATTGATTTCTATATGGGCACAGTCATTCGCATACCTTCTTTTTCCAGATGATTTCTCGACCGAGGTCCCCCAATGCTCGGTACGCTGTCAAAACTGTCAATATCTACTGTTGTATCAATCAGGTCAGCGAATTTGTTTTCTTGATGGCGTTGGCATCGTGAGAAGGATCGCTGGTGATTCGGGCGTGGTGCAACAGAGCGAATCTGCGCGATCTTTGGGACGCAGTTTATCATCTTTAGATATCGTTGTACATTGTTTCGGTGCATCCTGGATCACATGGTTAGAGACGGGGACGGGGGTCCTGCCCAGTAAAATTTTTTGACATTCTTTTTCACCACTTTTCTTTCCAACACTTCTGAGTGAGGCCACCCGAAGTGGTTGAAAGGTAGATTAACACGACTTGCTCGTAACGTTGTATTAGTCCAGACTTGTTTATCAATAACATGTTAAACACGACGCCCAAACTATTCAAATTCATTTGTACTAAATTTGATGCGGATANAATAACATGTTAAACACGACGCCCAAACTATTCAAATTCATTTGTACTAAATTTGATGCGGATATCTTACAACCGAATGTTCTGCTCTTCAACATTTTCAACATTTTAAGCGAGGTTTTGGACTTAATTAGGTCCTGGCTCTGTATGAACTGTTTTGCCATCGTCTCGCTATGGAATTTGAATAATAGCGGGCAGCGGAACTTTTG
>QNGE01010222.1:0-10730 GCA_008508345.1 Paragonimus westermani
CCTTCTTTTCGATCCTCGTCGGTGATTAGGTATTATGAAGTTCAATGCCTACATGAATGCGGGTCAGCTTGTCCCCTTGAGAACTCATCGCATATAACAAGACCGGAATGTGGATTACCAAGCCGATTGTTGCGCGTTGAGTAAGATGAAAGTGCTGCTGGAATAGCTTGATTGTTCTTAGTGAGATACATTTTCAGAGTGTTCTGTTCAAACCCACCGCCTCTCAGTCAAATTTCTCATCACTGTCCAAATCAGACTTAGTTTACTCCACTGCGAAACAACATTTGTGGCTGGTTCTTCTTCGCGGAAGATTCTGTTAGTCAAACCTTCCGGTTTCCTTGTTCGAAAATAAACGAGGGTTGAACTTCCGGTCGTACAAAGTGCACTCAGTTATAATGAACTTCGAGGGTAGCAAACTACCTTGAGGAAAATGTAAGTGAGGCCATCAGACTATTGTCAAACGGAAACAGCGATGAATACATAGCAGTTGGGGTCTTCGATTACTTATCAGTTCATAAAGTATTGGCCAACAACATTTTATATTATCACTCTCCAGATGATATTCTTCCTTTATACGACCGTTCTGACAAATGTCAGCCAGCGACAACACTGTATCCCACAGTCATTTGTACAGCCAAAAATCGCTGCCGTGTTTTGGTTGAGCATCACCTGAATAACCATTAGAAACAGCGTGGCAAACAAGCTCCCTCAGTTATTCTTCTTCAGGCTAAATGTGTGATATCTATGTAAATCGCCAGTTTTGTCAAGACAAATTGTACGAAGTATGTAACTAGCCTGAATGGGAACAACCACACTGTTGTTTAACTAGAGTCGACGCTTTGACACAGTTAATTTCGAATTGCGATGCAGGTGACATCATAGAAGTTTGATCAGTCGGGACAGAAGTGATAGGCTGAGTAAATCGGCACAGTCCGAACAAAGGCCATCTGGATCCATTGGGGAAATTTGTCCAGACCCTTCGTGTACCATGGTTTCTTGTCATCTTCTTAGCGCCGACGGACAAGTTGAACACAATATTACCATGTTATCCACGCTCTATCGGGAGACAGGTAGTCAGTAATTTTGACAGGTCTCCAAACGGGTGATTTTTACAAAGCCTACAAACGCAAAACTATTGGAGGTTCCTGGTGGTTAATATACAAATATATAAATACGTATACGTATACAACTGCGTATTCTCAAGCGAATGTTTCAATACGTCCGTTTAACTCAAGGAATAATCGAGTAGTAAACAAGCTTATTTTCGGTGTTCCATCGTTAGGCTAAATACAGCAGATTTATTTGCGCTCGACAGATTTGGTAGATAATACACCGCTGAACCAAGAGATCTCAATCGTCATTATCTGTCTGGTTTTGTTTACTATGTGTTCGCGCACCTCTATGTTTGCTGTGTCTGATAAAATTCTTCTACCGCTTAGCGCTTCGCTACACATTTCCTCCTGCCATACCATAAATCACTAGGCTAATCGTCTTCACCTAGCTGTATACACTAGGCAGTCCATTTGGGAAACAAACCAGTCATGGAATACCTGTTGTCAGCAGGGTCAAAAGGGCATTTTATAACATTTGTGAAAACAGTGCACGGTAGAACTATAGATTATTCTGGATGTTGCTGTTCACAAACATTTCTGAGCGGCTCGTGATGATACTTCTATTGAACCTGAAGTTCACATTGTATATTGGCAGATGTCACGTTGCCATAACAGATGGATTGTCGGACCACACCCCATTTAAACGTCCGTAAGTTTTCTACATAATATTCATCAACATACCCGATACACGTAATGAACTGTATGATTTATTTTTGTTACAGCCACGTTTAAATTGTGCAACCGTCAGTTGGTAATCAAATGCTCGTTCATTACAAGTCAACTGATTTTTTGGGAATACGAAACCCAAAAACAAACCGACAGCTGCAAACGACGACTTCACCCGCCTTTCAGCGGATTAGTCACGATACAGCAATTCTCAGGGCAGCTTTGACGAAATTTTTGAGGTAGGCAGTGTCAATAATAGAGCTATCACCGCCAGCGTCGTCAGAAGGCTGAATATCCCGTAAATGAATCACACACACCCAGAGTTCGCATTTTACAACAACCTGCAAATGTAAAATTGTTACTGTATATCGAAAACCTGGGATACACCAAACTGTTTTCTGGCTTTTCCTAAGAGGACGCGCAACGTGAGGTTATTCTATATGTTATTCGAGCGTATTATTGGCATCTTTGGTCACCCCGTGATCTTCGTCACCCATACTGGATTGTGTTTTGGCCGACCCAAGCAGTCGGTAATGGAGTTTTGGTAATCCTGTAGTATCAGATGATTTAATTAGCTGGCGCAACATTTTTCAGTTGATCAGAATCTAGATTGGTTTACTTTTCTCCGCTTATGAATATTGATTCGACTAATAGCATTTAGTGCGTGGAATAGAAGAGACGGAATGCAGATAAAATTATAAAGTGATTAAAATGCGAGGCCGGTTATTGTTCGAATACAGACAACTCCAGGTCTGTACAAATAATTAACTTCTATTAAATGAATTTGAGATATTCGGCTGTTTACTACTTGAACGCCATCCAAACTTGTTTGCTGCTTTCGTATTTAGATATGCCTTTCAGCTGACCCAATCGGGAAGAAAGCACTGAACTGGGGTTACGCATTTGAAAGAGCTCATCATTCGTGCAAATCCTGGTCGTAGCGAGATGGTGGTGTTTGTATGATGAGCATCTCAGCCACATCGTCACCAAAGTGGCAATAGATATCGTACGCAAACTCCCAAGCGTTCGTGTTCGCGCAATTTCCAACTTGTCCGATAGTTCCGAAAGATAAACAGTCGTGATCGCCGGGTTCAGTTTAATCAACAACTCATGATCTGAACTTCTCATATATGTTGAAGCCACTGTTTTTACTTAAAAAACCAACTATGGTTTACGTCTTCACCAGAATTTTAGAGATTTGGATTATATCATATTGATCGCGGTTCTTGCACTCAAATGAGACTCTCAGCTAGTTTAATGATTCCTTCTGAAGTGGGTTAACCCAAAGGAGCATTGGAATGCGAAGGCTGTGATCAGTCGAGCGAGTTGTTCGATTATTTGTTTCTGATTAGACAAGAACAACAGACTTCCGTACATCAATAAGGTAAGGACGGTCAAACATTCGTGACACATCGCCGCTAATTGTCGTCTATCTCAACTAACTTCAGTGTTTCACAGTCCCCTCAGCTCTTTGTCATCAGTAATCTCAGAAGAGATTTGGAACAAAGGTAGCCAATTGAATTACATTTGTTTCTTTTCATACTCATTTATACGTCCTTTCCGTTTAGGACTCAATATTTGCTCCACCATATTTCGGACAGTACTACCCCATATCACGCTTTAGCAGAAACGTTTCCATAGTGTATATTTTTTCACAAGATATGAAAATCACAATCAGTGGCGGTCACAAAAATATTGGCTTTTTTACGTCTTGAAAATTACATGACTGTCTTTGTCTATTCTTGATTCAGGAAGGTAACCAAACGTACTGTTTTCCCATTATAAGGTGGTGGACTTCAAACATCATTCTTTTGTGGATACATTTCAGGAAATGCTGTATCATCATTACGCCACGCACATAACTTACGCTCTGAAATCTTAACCCGACCGCCGTGGTTTAGCCTGGTTTGTTATTTTATTGAAATTATCCCAACCATTGAACATGTATTGTAGTGTTACACCTGCGTCTTGCAAAAGTTGTTCCCTTGATTGAACAGCCACATCGACGGGCGTTTTAACAGTATTACCTTAAGTAACTCTTCCTATTTTTGTTTCACAATAGCCCATTTGTAAAGTTCTCTTCCCGTGCAGTCTTTCTGTTTCCGAACGATCGTTAACCCTTGGAACCACAACCATGCAGCCCGGTTTATTAGTCCCTAATTACATTTTAATACAATTGTCAGTTTGTACCAGTGAAACTTCCTTTGTTTCGTATCGAGAACCCCCAGTGACCTAGGTGAACATATACGTTTTTCATACACCTACGCATTAACTGCACCAATTCAGGCCCGAATTTATCGTCTGTCTCAAGTCAAAACTCCACTACCAGAGAAGTAAGGAACACAGCTATCCCGATTCATGAGAAACGTAATCATTATTCAATCACGCAGTGTAGCTTAGCCACAAAGGTCAAACTGACACCAAACGATCAGAAGCGACTGGCGGATAATGGCGTAACCTAAAACTAATGTGTAAAGATGGAATAAATGTTTACGGATCAGCTAATGTGCGGGTTGTTTTCCATAAAGACGATTTGTAGATTGATCAATCAAGGGTAGAAGGGCAATGCTGAATTGGAGTGCAATGAACTGACAGACTGAGGGAGTTCAACTGACAAGAGCGAATGTGGAACGACACAGCTGACTCGTGAATCACGATCAAAGAGGGTGGGTCTGGAAAACAGGTAGTGAGACTGCTAGGCGGCCAGATCGTTGCAGCGCCGGCGACCAAGCGCCACTGTGTGAACTACGTGAAAATCACAAGGTTACCTGAGCGGTACGCATTTTGGGTTAAACAGAAAAGCTATGGAGAAAAAGTGCAAATCAGTTCTTGTTTATTCCACACATCTGTGTGGTCTGTAAGTTGCGTATTTTGGTGATTGGCATGAAAAGAAAATGGGGCAGAAAATAACCAACCTAAAAGAACTGTGTTCAGAAAGTGTAGAATCTTTGCGAAACTATCAAATTTACTTAGAGGGTACGTTAGGTTATTGAAAGATCTTTCGGAAGGTTCCAAAGAACAAAGCTGTCTTCCATAATGCAAATTCCTGTGATAATTTTAGCTAAGATACACCGAAATGAACCTTATCTGTTACTGTGCAACATAAGCGTGATTATATGTAAGGAATCGATTGTGCGTCCACCTTACATAGAGTTTTAATGAGGCCGCTACTATGGTTAACTTTCATGGGCTCAGTCCAGTATGAAAGTTGGGATATGTATTCGCTTTTTGAGGGTTACATTCCTTTGATCTCAGAAGTCAGTATCTGGCAGACTGCTTTTTTCACTGTGCTGTGGTTGTATTTAAAGCTGCATTTGCACTCCAATATTAAACTTAAAGCAAGCTGACTCTAGTGAGTACATTGTTATGATAAACTAGATAGATTTGTTATCGGCAAGTTCAGTAGTTGAGCAAGAAGTGTTACGAGAAGACACCAATTAAAAACACACTTTCAATGAACCTGTTGAGTGCAATGGACATAGTGCATTGGAATCCAGCACCACCAGCTGATTGCAACTGGATGATAGTATTAGATACGGGGACATTAACACAACGGTGAAGGGTGGGGAATTTTCGTAAACTGGACATCACACACAACTGTGAGAGTCGCGTATACTTTTCACACAGTCACTTTCGAAAGAACAACGCTCGGTTTATATAAACCGAAATCCCTCATTATACATCAGTAATCAACTTACCGCGTAACTAGTTAACGACTTATGTGATTTTAACCTAGAGAGAAATTCTAATCGTGAGATCATCGGTCTGAGTTAACAGGACAATTGTTGTGCCTTCCTTAAAGACGACTAAACAATCTAAGCGCCATACATGAGTAAACGTGACCGATCGTTTGTATGTGGTAACTCGTTACTGCCCAATTAACGACACAGTATCCAGCACGGTTGTCATATGAAATTGTCGTTGGACTTGACATCACTAAAGTGACGGGGCCTTTTGTTCCTGACGAGCCCTGACAAAGTAAAACGCGCGTCTGATGCTTCCTTTCCTAAGGGGCTGAATGAAGTCGCTACGGGACTACACCAACCGAGAGTACATTTGAATAACACTGAGGTTACTTTAACCGAAATCGCAGTTTTTAGATAATTAGTGAATAAAAACTCTGCAGTTCGTTTCACCTCGAGTCAGCTTTGACTAACGACGAGTTTTTAAACATTGTCAAAGCCACCAGTCCCAAGAGAAATGCTAATGCTCTACTTATAGCTCGCACACACCACATTTCCACTGATAGGTTCACCAAAACAACTGGCATCGTGCTTCAGACATCGGAGTTAGCACGCAAGACTTAATGGGTTCTGATACTAATAAGCCTGAGAGAACGACCTTGAACAGGAGTTCGAGCCTAGCCTCGAACGCTGGACATATGGGTGTTCCGATTATATAAATTTGAAGAGGGTGAACTCTAAACCGTTGCACCAAAACTGGCTCCGCTGAAATGGGAGAGCCCCATCACAATTCACTAAATTACTTACGATTCACCATGTTGACATTGTTAGTTCCCGGCTTAAACTGCCTGGGAAATAATTTTGCGCACTTGTCTCTCCGGATCTCTAGGTAGGTTATTGAGTGACGCAGAATATGACATTTCTGAGATCTTACGTCGCTCTGTATTTTAGCTGGCAGAGTATTCGTAGATTCGGGCGAGTTGGTTCGACTGCAGCCAATATTCGAACTTCTGTACTTGGGCTCTGCCATAACTTAGCAAACCTTCCAAGCTATTTATGATCAGTACTAGTATAAGGTTTTCGGCGAATTGTCAGGAAACATTCCTCTAATTGCTAATTTTCTAGAAAATCTTCCTGGTGATAATTCGCTCATCGAATCGTTCGTGTCTGTTCACCTTCCTCTTCGTTCTCCCTCCATGACTAAGCTGTTAGCCTTCCTTGCAAAAAGTATTTCATCAAAAAAATTTCCTCTTAGCGTTCATATAATTTAGACTGACGACAAATCTCTCGCCCGAAAAGAAAAAGTTACTAACGAATTCCATTTTTCGAGACTGATTTCTTATTTGTGTGCATCAAGTAAATCGGAGTTTTGTTTAAAAACACTTTTCCTGCTCTGTTATTCAAGCCGAAAACGAGGATTTTTCCACCTGAGAGGGCAGTGAATTAAAAAATACATAGATTCCGTTCAAAATCCTTTCTTATAGATTATTCTTTAGGAGGTGTTTGAATGACAGTTAGCTCTTGGGGTCAGTAAGCGTATTTGTCCTTCCCTCTTGGCTTCAGAAGAGTAGCTGGTATTTGAAGTTGGGGTTTTGCCACTGAGAGTGATCTTTAGCTTCATCTTCCGCCAATTTATCCATGGAATTTTCGTAGGAACTAACGTTTTCAGTAACTCCGAGGAGTATCGTCAATGCTTCTGTCGCCACGTTATTATTTGCCAGCAGTGAATGGAAGTACGATCCCGTTGACACTTGGTCCTTCTGACGGTAAATTGTTCCGTCCACTTAAAACTGGATGTTTCTTGCGTGGTTTGTTAGCAGTTGCCCAAGTACATCTTTAATTGAGCTCCAGTCCAACCTCCAACTAGTTAGCAAAGAACGCACGTCAAGAAAGTGGCTTTATTGTTCCTGCATTCTACAACCGGTAGGGTCAAGGAAATCGAGTGCAGCTTCCGCGAACCTTATTGGTGGCTTCAGTAATATTCATCAGCAATTCTTTCAACGGACAATACCGGCGGCTGCTTGTATCATGAATCAAGCATATCGGCGATCCACCCTTGTGAGTCTTCCGTAAATCGTATGTAACGTGCTGTCGGAACCCGCGAGCGCGCACGGATCAAAGTTGGGTTGTGTAGCAGAGGGTGCTGCTGTGTTATTGGCGCCGTTCTAATTTTCGTTCATGTGAGTCGTGTGCATTGTTTAGTCAGCGTTCGGCTCATGCTTGTTCCTGTTGTTTCCTTATACAGGACTGCTGGTGGAACAGCGGCTTCAGAAGAACACTATCTCCCGGTGTCCCCACGCTGCCCAAATTTTGTCCACAAGTGTTACGGACATTAAAAAAACAATCGGCTTGCACGCCCCACCTATAATTTGTGTTTTATGATTCCAGTTGATCAGGTCTGGACGATCGTCAAGGAATTGATTAAAAGAGCAGCTGCCAAAGTTTTGTGATTTCGAAGTGCGCTGCACACACCAGGTTGGCGTTGAACTTTGATTTTAATATGTCGCTCAATCCAAGTAAGGTGCGTGGTATATCGGTCTCTTTTAAGATGAGTTATTCTGTTCAGTGAACCAATTCCAGCTCCCTCGTCGGAATTCGATAGCAGTAAGTTATCGGTTCTCCTCAAATCAGCCTGATGAGTAGTTTGTTGATTTGAGCACGTGTTAACTCAAGTCGTTTTGGGACGTTCAGCACTGAATAAACTAGAAATTCAGACATGCTTTACTAACGTTCACGCTGGACTTCTGAGCTCATCTCAGCTTTAGGACGGCACAAGGTGACAACACTGATAGTGATGAGTTAACACTGAACGTACTTCGCCTAAGTGATTGAGGAACCAGGCATCATGCTTGTGCACTCCGAGCTGCATTGTAATTCGTTCAACAGCAAACACGCTTATTAGTACGGAAACGTGTTGAGCGTATGTTCTGAAGCAGCCATCCTGCTCAAACACGAGTGAGTTCACTGAAACATTTCTTTGGGTTGATTTTCGCGCCAGCTCACCGATTTTCTAATAGGTCGTTCCCGGTTTCTTCGCCACGGTACGTTCCAGGGACATGTTGGGCAGCATTTTGCACAACATAATCTTCGAGAGAACGGATTTGAGCAGACGTGTGTACATACATACTTCAGTGGATTTAAAAATGAAACAAATTTCGTTCTATATCAGCTCCATTCTGCATAACCGTTTCATCGCATTTAGAAACCAACCATATGTTCCGAATGGATAGCGGCTTAGTCGAGTGTATCCGTCAGCACCAACCAAACTGGATCATTAATGGGGTTACCCATATTATCAGTGATAGTGAATCTCGTCAAATCAGCGACTTCTTCGGTTAAAGAGGGAGCAGTTTGGTGGCCAGATGCGAATTCTGGCCACAAATGAGGAGATCGGGAT
This sequence comes from Paragonimus westermani, assembly GCA_008508345.1. Lineage (NCBI taxonomy): Eukaryota > Metazoa > Platyhelminthes > Trematoda > Plagiorchiida > Troglotrematidae > Paragonimus > Paragonimus westermani. The sequence goes on from QNGE01010222.1 coordinate 8,859, forward strand.
TCGATGAAATACTTCAATGGAGTGAATAACGGATAAGAATTTAACGCTATAAATTTATCAACTCGCAATCAGAGAGTAGGACAGATCATTGTGAATCAATTCTGTCTACCACGCAGCGTGCTAATTCCACACTTCCGTTTTCACTCAAATGTTTACCACGTTCCAGTGAACGGAGGCTTGCCAGTGCAAAACACGTGAATTGATCTGTGAATAGTGCGAATTCGGTAGGCAAATAAGTTTTGCTTCATGAAGCCAAACCCTTCCAAGACTGTTTCTGTTTTGAATCAAACTTCGCCTCGTTCCTCTGCTCGTTGCACTGTTCGGTCAACGAGTTCTTTGTGGAAGATTTGCTTTGTTCTCAAATCGGGCGATCTGAGATAGTTACAGCATTTGATCTCACAGCTCAAGTCATTTTTGCACAGGATTAGTGCAACGGGAGATTAGGCATCTTCTACAGATGTTAAATGTTTCATCAAAATGACGCGATTAAAAAGCAGTGGACTTTGATGGACTGGCTGACTTGCTGGGCCAGCACTGTGCCAATTAGTGGGAGATGCTGTGAACACGTACAGATTTGAGTTCACAACTGGACAGCGAACGAATTACACTGAGACTCAGTTGTTGTTGTTGTTGTTGTTGTTGTTGTGGTTACGAAAGCACTTTCAAAGTACTACTAGTGTTCGACCGAAAAATCTATGCACATCGTCCATTTGGAAGATGCATCAACCTAACATGGTGACTTTGTTAATCATAGTTACATCAGTGACATAACATGTGATATCGGACCGTTAATGAAAAATCACGAAATCAAATTACATCTGGTTGACACTGTGTTATCAGAGTAGACCTTAACGCTATTGTGGATGCAGTGTCACGTGACGTACAGCTTAAACCTACTGACAATGTGAATATGCAGAAATTATGGAATTTGACAAAAGTTTGGGAGCGCTACAACTACTGCTGCGTTCTGCTATGATGGAAGATGATGTTGAATCAACGTGATAGCCAGTGTTTGGTTACTGGCCACTAGTCACTGTTCACCACTTAATGACCATGTTCAAGATTCACTGATCTATAACCATTTTGAGAATGCTGGTTTATCCCACATTGACATTTTGGGGCAGTTCAAGCTATAAATGTATTCCTACAATAGCTAATCAAATGTTAGCAGGCTTGGTGATAAAATAATAGACATATAGTTCTAGATAGCTTTGCGAGTTATTCTACGTCCTCACTGTTTAACAATGTGTACATTCACATAAAATCAATTAATTCCTGGGTTGTGGGCTAGGTGTCGTAGACCCATTAGTTAATTGGTTGTTCCATCGTGAAGAACGATCTTGTGCGTTCTTGTCTCCATGTTGGCCGAGAAGAACTGTGATGGACGGTTTGCAGATGTGATTGGGCGGTAAATGGAAGTGAACAATCACATTTGAATGAAGGCACCGGTGTGCGATTACACTAGCAACAAGCATCGGACGAAATCGGAATGAGATTTCCCCAGATATACACAGTTAGTAACGTTTTAACAAGAAGGGTGGTTAGGAAACTTATGTTGTACGTTATCCGTCGCGTATGTTGAATGTAATTTTTAAACTCACACAACCTTAACGTGGACTACTTAACATAGGCATCTGTGCATGAACCGAAATGTTTCACATTGCTCAGGTCATCCACATGGAAGAAGAGTGAGAGCGCATTTCTGGGTAATCCTTGTCCACTCGACATGCATCGGAAGTTTATTCCCAATCGATCCTACCGTCTTAGTGCTTTCCAATCAAGAGNTCAAGAGGGGCAACTTCTTGTGCTGAACGTACTACAGTCTCGTCTATACGGCCCAAATCGTGCTCTTTCACTAGCGAAAAATTTCTC